>JAOYSI010053430.1:10935-25302 GCA_025775065.1 Hiodon alosoides
AGCTGCTACACTCTGAGGCTTGATCAGAGCCCCACGTGGCGCAGTGGCGCTCACAGAACGTACGCAAGCTGCTACACTCTGAAGCCACCAGCTGTGAACACACCAGACAGACCGTTTTTACGCTTTGACGGTCGACACAAAACAAATGAGAAATCACAGAGCTACAGCTATTCTTAAAAGACTCTTATGTAGTTACAGACTTATGGACTCCTCCCGTGCCTCTGCCATTTACCGCCAGGACAGAGTAACCCGCCGAAAAAACCAGTGCTGACTAAAATCAACAGAATATCCAGGGAAAGCTGGTGTCCAATGTGGACAGGAGGAAATAGGAAATGACCAATGGCAAATGGAAAGGGAAAGCAAGGTAAGATTCACCGCTGAAAAACAAATGAATGGATGAAAAGAGAAGAGAAGAATCACTAAATTGATGTGAAGGTGGAAGGATTTACTGGCTGACGTCACTGAAACAATGAGATCAAACCACTGAAAGGGAACACAGGAGAACAAGGAGCCCTGGAGATCCCCGGGTGCCCAGTGGGCACGGCTGAACGGGCACAGCACCATGCTTTATACTCTGGACAAAGTTAATATGCTGATGTATGGTGGATTCTAGCTTGGTACTTTTTCAAGAGTGTTTGTAAAGTCAAGAGTCCAGGTGTTTTCCTTCCCTAAATTCCCCGACTGTGGTGACCACACCCACATTTTTGTCCACAGCATGTAATCTGTACGTACATGATATATTCCAGTGAGCACCCAGACTGCAGAGGTAGGACATCAAAAAGCCACATTTTTACAGGCACAAAACAGCATAGCTGTGTCACTGAAGGTCTTGTTATGAAGAAGACAGCTCCTTTAGAAATGAAGAATGACAGCTGAAAACAAGCTCCTCCGTCTCTGACGTAGACTTTAGATGTCCTCCACAGAACTTGTGCTCCCAGGCCTCCTCCCTTCCACATCGTCTGATGTCGTCACTTTTCCGCCCCACAGCCAAATTTAATAATTCAAATGGTGCTGATGGTGCTCAAAGCAACGATCGCTCTGATTGGAGCTTCGATAGCGCTCACGTAAGTTGTGAGATCGACTACGGGGACATTACGTACAGATTACGTGCGTCCAAGCTCGACCTCGGCGCGGTGTGTCAGCGGTGAGCGCTCAGGACAGATTTGGACGAGAGGGAAAGCGTGGACCGGATGGAGAGATAATGTATATGGGCCGGCGTTGACCAAAACTCACAGGGACGACAGGCTCGGCCTCCTCAACTTTGACCACTTTCGGTGCTGCTGTAGCCTGGTAAGCAGGATGGCAGAGACAACACAAGGTCAGAGGAGAGGGCAGGGGTCGTGCTCCCCCGGCACAAAGGGGAGAGAAGTTCAGGCGAATGAAAAATCCAGTTACTATTGATTCTAAATTATTTTCTCGTTTATCTTTTTTTGATATTTACCATTTAGATGGGTGAATGGGACTGATTTGACTGGTCTGGTAAAGCATAAGGTTATGCGCCTGGCTAAATTGTTTTTTTTAATTCTTATCGTCGTTGAAGAAAATTACATAAAAGAAACACATGCAGCGCCCATTTATCAATGGATTAACTGAATGCACAAATGTTTAATATGCAGACATGCGTTCATCTTCACATGCAGGTGGAAGAATGACTCGGCTAGTCAAATTAGGATTCAACACTTTTTTTTCTCTCACATTATTAAGTTTTAAGGACCTCCGACTGCATCTACAACAACACTTTACATTGATAAGCTTGTAACACTGTTTATCCAAATTCAATGTGTAGCCATGTTAAGTTATACCCTATTGCAGCTCAAAAGTGTAGCCATGTCACAATAAGAATGCCATATTGTAGCCCAATTTCAAAGCGTAGCCACATTACAATGAGTACGCAACACTGTAGCCAAAATTTAATATACAGCCATTACACAATAAGTATGTCCAGGGCTTAAGTAATTTTTTCCCCAGAGCTGTATCAGGTTGTTATCATATTTTTTGTGTTCCCTCACTGTGCTCCTGAGATCAGTTGCTAACTAATGTTAAATGTAACATTAGCAGAAATGCTGTGGTAGAAAGGCTAAACGTTTGCCAACATTACTCCTGAAATGAAACTAGCCAAAAATGACCAGCTATCTAGAAATGGTAAGTTAGCCAGCTACTGTTAAGCTTGTTAATTTAAAAAAATATTACCGTAAAAACAAAACCTAAACGTTAGCTAGTGGTCAAAGCGCAAAGAGCAGGGATCAAAAAGCGCAACGCTAACGTAGGTTTTTTTCTTTTTATTTAAATATAACCTGCCATGTTTTTTTAGGTCGTAGCCAATGGGTGTGTCTAAGAGAAAAGCGGGAGCTTGGGTTTTGAAATCTTTACTGGACCTCTGCTCCGGCTGAATTTAAGCCCGAAGTATGTCGTACCATAGCCAAATTTCAAAGCGTTGCGATGGTACAATTTTCCTCCCCATCAAAGTTAATGAGCCATTAACTCCCAGCTCGCCATACCACCCCCCAAAATCCATAGAGAGAAAAAAACTGTCATGAGATGATGTGGAAAGATGATTCCGCTGTCATTTGAATAACTATACACCAACATTTCAAAAAAGTCTCCTCAGAGTTGGATATTATGAGTTGGTTACAGCTGCTGCTATATTTTTTGCTTGGTAGCTTTGTTGTTTGTCTGAAGATACTACAAGCTCAGACTGAAGTCGTTGACATTGTTTGCAATAAGCAAGGAGCACCCTGAATAGTATCATGGCTCTTAGTTCAAAATTAACTTCTAGAAAAAGTCCAGAAAAAGCCTTCTCCACTCGGTGGAAAGGGACTTTATCTCCCCATAAAAACACAAAATATGAAAAGATGTGGCACAACAAATATGTCATGGAAGTAAGCAGCCGGCGCATCACGGCCTATTGACAAATGGTGCGGTCATGAGAAAACAGTGTCGGTGTGTACGCAAGCGACCGGTTTACAGCCATTGGTGGGCGGGCGGCTTTTACACTGAAAGCGATCCGGCGACAGACGGTTAAATCACGGTTAGGACAAAACCAGCATGCAACCAGAACGCTTCAGCCTCAGGGGTGAAATATTAGTGCAAACGGGCTGGATCATGCAGTTATGGCAAAGCCACTGAAGAAGACAAATAATTGTGGATACCTGAGTGGATCATAGCTTCCTCCATCTTTACTTCCTGATTAGGAAAATAAGACCAATTTTAGGTTAATGATCAAAATCAGTAAAAGGGGAAAACACATTCACATTGTAGCTCCTCATGCACAGCTTCTAGTCCTTGGAGAAAAATGCAGAGGTAAATTTCAGATAAAACAGGGGGGTGGGGTGTTAGAGGGAGATGGCTTGGTTGGGTGGCATGGTGAAAACCCCATTGGGACCTTTGAAGCTAAAGGTTTACCAGTAAGTTGGCTCATCAATAGATGGGTATACATTTTCTATAAATAAGGAATGTTGATTTATCCCAACCCACTTCACCGGGGTAATTCTGGTGTCCGGTATAATTTTATGCTAGCTTTAATAAAAAAAATTAAAAATAAGCTTGAATATTGCACCATAGATTTAAGCTTTAACTAGTAACGGGCATGTTTCCAATAGTTCTTGAAGACAACGTGCTTGAGGCAGTAGAATCTTCCAGCAAGCACACACGGTTAACGACAGCTGTCAGACTGAAACGTGCCCAAACCAGTGTTGCTGTTTAGTAAGATGTTTCCGTCACTCGTGCCCTGGAGCTCTGGTGTATCTAACATTCTATGTAAACAGCAAGATCGGACCCGTCTCGCCAAAGTCACAAAGCTGGCTTATCTACTATAAACCATTGGTGAAGGCGTGAGATTGTCTGCCCACAGGACAACAGCAGAAAGACAGCTGGGTACATGTGAGAAGTGATTATAAACACCACAACGTGTCATCCACAACATACTCCTTTCTAGACTGAGAACTGCTGGGAATAACTTGAGCCTTCAATGCCAACAAATACAGAGTAGACAGAAAGACATGCCTGTAAGATGGAGTAAACCTGGGCATGGAGTAAAAGAGAATACATTTGTAGGACATCATGTTTAATGAGTCTTCGGTTTATTAAAAACCCCCTAAAGCCCCATTATCTCCAGTGTGGTTCTATGAAAATATCCATCAGAAAGTACATTTATCTGGCAGGTTTAAAGTATACGGGGGATTTCAAGCCCCCTTGCAATTGCCTACGTAACACCATATCTTAGTGGCATTGACAGTGGCTTGTGGGGTAACAGAGGGGGTGGGCGTGGTTGGGGCAGAAAACCAGGGAAGATTCAGAACTGGAAACAATCATATCTGGATTAAGTGAGGATCATTAGTATGGGTTACCCCAATCCTCAGTGCAGGATTACTCCGAGTGGCCACTCAACATCACCAACAGACCCCTCTCATATACAACATGCACCATGCACCTACAGATGAGACTGAAATTTAGTTAAAAAATAAATTTGTTAAAAATAAATAAATAAAAAATTAAATAAATGCTACATTTTCACTTGATGGTATAATGGTATTAGTCACATTTGAAGATTTGTAAGTTTCATTTGCCTGACTCCTTCAGTCCCATTAGAAGAGTGGGAAACAGGCAGGGCGTTACCTGTTTCCGGGCCCTTGGGCCGTGGGTTGCACTGCTTGTGTCCCTGGCAGCTGCGCATCTCCATCAGCTGGGAGTGAAGCTGGTCCAGGACCTCTCTATCCACCGTGTAAACCGCGTTCGTCAGCTGAACAGAACCAGCGCAAGTCACGTCTACATTCATCAGAGGGGTCGCGCCGTCAAAATTCACCAGTTAAGGCACCCCCCTCGTCAGAAAGACCGGATGATTGGCGGGGGTCACCCGAGGGGTCTGCTTCTTCTCACCTGATAAGGATCGCTGTTCAAGTCGAAGTACTCCAAGAAGCCTGTGGCAAACTCACAAAAGAGGGTGTTGTGTGTCTCGTTGATGGTGCGCAAACACCAGTACGTGTTGTTGTTGGAACTGGTGCAGGCGCAAAATCCTCCCACTGCAGGGAAAGGAAGGGTGGAAGGGAGTTCTCAGATCTGTGGGCCCCCCTTCATTGTGCACACATGCTTAACAGTATCCTGTTTGAGCGAGTTAGAGGGTTATGGTCAGAAACCCAAGGCGGCATTCCCTAGCCTCTGAGTCAATGTGAAATATAAAACGGTGAGCGACGCCTTACATCAAGTGGTTTTCCAGAGACGAGGGTGAGCCGCGTGTTAACACGCGTTGGCTCAAAACCGATTGTGCGACTGTAAAGCCGTTTGTGTTGCGGCGTGCGAGCACGAAGCACCGTGTGTTAACATTTGCGACTTCATGACTGACACTCACACGTATTAAAGCTGTGTTTGGAGGCTGTGTGCGTCACTGCGTATGCACTACATGTTAGCAGACACTACAGGCATGTGTCACATACAGTTCCAAAATGGCGCGGTCTGCCAGTGGTCGTTGTTGTGGGTGAAGCAGGTGAGGCCCGGGAGGCTGCAGTCATCCCCCTTCTTCAGCCTCTTCTCCTTCTTCCTCTCCTTCTTCCTTCTGCGGATTTCATTGAAGCGCTGCGTCTTCCCATCCACTTCCTGTGCCGCCTCCCTGACAAACAGAAAGAGTCGTCCAATCAGACGACATATCCGTGGAGGTGCATCAAAGTGCATTGTCCTGACAGGTTTGAATCAGCCATCTCCGACTTATCATTGACTGGAAAATCACAACTAATGCAAGGACGGTGTTTACTGGCCATAGAATTGCATTTCATTATGTGATATTATATATATATATATATATATATATATATATTAAAATAGAGTAGACTTTGTGAACTAGGCGAAAGTACACAGCTGTGTGGGACATACCTCCTCTTGCCGCAGTCGCATTCATCTGGCCTCCGTCTCTTTAGGTGTCCCCTCACCTCCCTCAGGTTCTTGATTTTGTCCTGGAGTGCTTCGATCTGAATTCAGAATCACAGCAGAGAGTTTGGAGTTGTGCTTAGGCTTAGTGAGCAGAGAGTGGAACAGAATGGAAGGGGGGGCACTCACTTCCTGGTCCACGTAGCTCTTGTGATCCTTCCAGGCACGGGACGACTGGTAGATCTCCCTCTCGCAGTGCACCGAGTCATTTATCAGGATGTAGCACCTGGGGGGGAGGGAAAGGGTGAACATCTGTGGGTGTCAATTTCAGGCCAGGTTGTGGGTGTGGGTGGGTGAAGAGGGCCGGTTCGATCTCGCGCTGGGTGGGGCGGCGCTTACTTGTGCGTGACTTTAACAGAGTTGGGATAGCCCACGGCATTGGTTTCATCGGCCAGCATCTCCTCCGAGCCGTCATCCGACTCTGGGGGCTGGCCCTCCTCGCCCAGCTGGTGGTGTCGCTTGCTGATGGCCCGCGGCTGGAATGCCAGCCTATCCTCCGCCTGCAGGTCGACATCGTAGATCTGGCCCTCGAACTCCACTGACAGTGAGCGGGTCTGCCGCGTGTGAACGAACCGGGGCCTGTAGCCTGAGAATGCAACACGAGAGCAGGCAGTGAGGGACTGCATCTCTGATCACCTCGAATTTAATAAAATGAAGGCAATCAATTATTTTCACCACTAGATGGTGCCACGTGTCCATGCTTGCTGCAGTATTGGGTTCGACACAATTTTGTGACCATGACCATGACCATCATTTGATGTTCAATAGTCAGTATTATAAAATTCCATAAACCCAGCTTTTGTACCTTTTGGAAGAATGTATCTATTTTGACCTAAACTCCAATGGATCTGATCTAATTAAAGAAATTATTAAATGTGGCATTTTTCTTTGAAACCTCATTCAAGCATTCAGTAAAATGACTCATTTTAACTGGCAAGAAAAATGGCGTAAATACACTTGCAAGATGTTTAATCACGTACATTTTAATAACAAAAGATTTAATTTAAAAATAAAACTTGAAGTGCTCTTGTTTAGTTGGACTGGATAAAATCGACTCAGAGCTTTTACTTCTGTCCTGTGCCTCATTCCCTCTTAAAGACTGATCAAGATGTACATGAAACCAAGCAGCCAGTAAGTCACAGGTTATGCTAACGTTGTTTCTTAACGTTGTTTGTAGGAAAATCTGCCACATAGCTTACGGTAACACCGCTAGGGTTAAGCTAACGTCGTTTAACCTGGTGAAAAAGTCTGCCACACAAGTTAGGCTAACATCGCAAAGGTTACGCTAACGTTGATAAGGTTAGGGTAATTTTGTTCCGCACAGCGTCTGGCATATACTTATGGAGAGAACTGTAAGGAAGCAGATCCAATTCCAAACCCGCCGCCGAAAAAGCATCACTGAGGAGTCGCTAATCCCCGGAAATGTCAAAGCCTTCCCCCAACGCCACATTAACACCTAGACGGCAATCTTCAGTTGGCTGTCGCAGGACAGAGCTTGGGGCCACACTCACGTTGGCTGGTTGGCTGTGGGAACGGCCGGTGGTTTCGCCGATCCCCTCTGGTCGGCCGGTACTGGGACTCTCCGCAGTTGCACTCCTTGTCCCTGCTGCCGTAACTGCGGCCGCGTAGACTTCGGGGCCTCTTCCTCGAACCCTCCTTCGATGCCCCCTTGCACTTCTGAATGCGCCACTTGCCTGTGATTTCCTCAATGCAGTGCCACCGCTGTCAGGAGAAAGATGAATTGTCCCGTCAACTTTAAAGTAATAAATAAGCAAAAACATTATATTCACATGTCAGCAGGAAGCAAACTTATATACCAGAGTCATCCTAATTCTAAAGTGTTTGTTCATAGATAACTTAATCTTGTCTGCCTTCAAACCTCATCTCATCTGCCTTTAAACCTCAACGAATCGTGGAAACAAACCGCTCACCTCAAAAATGTAATTTATAAAATAATTTAATAAAAAAACTTCCCCTAAAAATGTCTCAATTTAGCGTCCCACTTTCTGGTCAAATGCCTGTGGCAGCTGCTCTCAGCGTATCCATGCGACGGTGCGAGCGGTGATTGGGTTTCCATGTGAGGGCGCCCCTATTCGGACAGGGAAGTCGGGCTGAGAGAAGTGGTGACAAGGTAGGCCGTCAACTCACTCAGCGCAATTCTCTTACACAGCCCTCAGTCCACTCAGGTTTACACAGGCAGTTAACTGGATAGCCGGGCTGTCAGTACACATGCTGTGACTTGTTTCCCAGGAAACGGCTATGTCTGCACTGGATTAGACCGCTGCGCCATGTTGTCAGTAATTAGACCTCTTAAAATAATGCAAGAAGAGGAGACCCAATTCCCAACACATATTTAGATTTAGTGCTTATACAGTAAAATAGTTTTATCAAATAAAAGAGAATCCATCCCAATATAAACCTGAGCACACAGAACTGTATAAACTACCTAGAATAGAACCGGGGAAGTCTTCGTGACTTAGGCTTTTCCTTTGTTTACTAAATGCCCAAAGCCGGCTTTAGAGGCACACCGCACTTGGTCGTGAAAAAAAAGACTTTAGATATCAGATCAGCTTTTAAATTTTAACTGATATTGTAACAATTTGTACCATTTTTTTTTCTCTGAATGATTGACTGCCATAACGATTTGTTTTAGTGCAACAATTACATTCAGTGGACAAATCTGTCAACAGTCCTCTCTCTTTCACAGCAAAGAACAGTCCAATTAACCCCTTTAGATCAGTCAAAACTGCCCAGGACATATTCTTTTTAGAGAGTTGATTTTATTTACTTATTACTTCAAAATAATTTACAGGTACTTTGTTGCTGCCTCACCTGGCCAGGCTGCTCGCAGGGGGTCTGGAATTCTGCCTGCTGACACACCTCCTTCACCTTCTTGTACTTGGGCAGGCTGTTGGTCTGCTGCGTGCCCAGATTTCCTCCGCCATCCTCTTTCTTACGCAGGATTTTTCTGGAACACAACGCGTGTGGTCAGAGCCGACGTTTACGCCGCAGCTTTGGGTGTCAGGAAACACTGTGTCAGCCCAGCTTGGTACTCCATCGCTACATTGCCAAGTCATTTGACCTCTCCCTGGCACTGGCCCTCGCCAATGCTGACAGCTTTCTCATGAGACAAAAAAAAAACAAAATGACCATATTAGCCAAAAATAGAAAAACCTGTGCCACTAAGGTTTCGATTCAGCTGTTGTCCGAGAACTGTGTCAGCACTCAGCCGTAACAAGCTACAGGCAGTTGTAAACCATAAGGTATTCAAGAATACCAAATAGACATTTCCTTTCTTCTTCTCAACATCAACCACGTTCGTTGAGAGAAATTTACAAACTGTAACGAAAAGGGAGCCAGACCTATGGAGTTAGCACAAACAGCCCGTGACCTGCTGCTCCGTGCCCCCAAAAACAACTGACCGGTGAGATGCTAATCTCACCACTCAGAAACTGTGAGCAGGGTTCATAAACGTATCGGATTAGCAGCGCCTTAGATTAAACGCAGAAGCCCCGGGTCGTGCAGTTTTCATTTTACGCCCAGCGGTATGCTCTTCAGAGAGAGTGCCAGGGAGGCCTGACCTCTGACTTCTGACCTCTGACATGGCGTTTCATGAAAACGTGGCATTCGAGGGGGAGCACATTTGGGGGAACCTTCCTGGGCGGATGATGGGGCAGCAAGGACCGGGGGCAGACTTCCTGTTAAGGCGACCTGAGATTTCACACGTCAACTAGCCCCCGGCGACGAAAAGAATGTGGGGGGGCAGCTGTCAGGCAGAGAGACTGATGAGATTAGTTCACTCCTGGCCCTGCAGGCCCAACAAAAGGCCCTGGAGGAGTGAGCATGGCTCAGCAAGCGAAAAAAAAGCTGTATCACGTTCCCCTGTGCCCTGTTTCAGCGATCCCGGTGTGCTTGAGGACACAGGGTGATATTCCTGGGAAAGTGGCTGACGTCCCAGATTCCATCCTGTGAAATGTCCCGCACATGTACCGAGCGAGACTTCCTTCCATTCCTCAGGTAACCCCACACCCCAGTGCCCTGGGGGAGGGGTTGTTTATTTTGTAACACGTCTAGATTTGGCAGAATCAGCGCAACGTATCCGGTGGGGCGCGCCGTCAGGGGTGTGCCATAATGTTAGACGCAAAACAAGCAAAAGGTGCTGAAATAGCTAATCCTCTACGACACCAGCAGATCCAATCCTCTTGTATGTCATAATGTGCCTTAAGCTTAAGATGGACCAAAATCCGTCCCACCAAAATTCCACAAACCACCCCGTACAGTACAGCTTTTCGTCCCAGTCTGGTTTGGAATTGTCCCATTGGTTTGGAATTGTTTTGACATTACATTTTGCATTACTTGGATGATTGTTTTTTTAAATGTCGCAACAACTGTCTACTAATAACTGCTGAGTAAAAGAGTGGGCTACAGTGCTTTACATACCAAAACCTTAATCTTATGTTATATTTCCGCTGTGCCGAGAGGACTTAGAGATTAGAAACAGGATTTTTAAAATGAAACCTTACCCTCTCTCCACGAGGAATGTGTCTCTCCAGATTTTAGGTTTCCGGTTTGGTTTGAATCTGAAAAACAATAAAAATGCAATGATTCTTTGGAAAACTGACAACATGGCACTGCGATGAACTTGGTGGTTAAACATGTTCTGCCATACGTAACTCGCTTACGTAACCAATGTGTGTTGTTCCCTGATGGGGAATAAACCATCGCATATGATGAACAACCAACATTATCAAGAGAAATGATTCACTTGATAATGCTAAAGACTAGAAGACCCTAGCTCAGAGAACCTATCCTACTCTTGTTGCGACTTTAGGTGGCGATGTCACCGTTCGTAACTCTTCCTCAATGAGATATGTTTTTTTTCCTCTTAATAAAGCACAGAGTTCGTTTCGGATTAGTCTTGAGATCCTGTATAACAGGGAACATGGGGTTCTTCTCAGCCCTGCAAAATGTTTATCATTAGTATAGATATGGATGCTCAGAAATAAATACTAGGATTCTGGGGAATGTTGGATGGTTCACCCACTAAAAGACTATTCCAATACTTTAGAAGGAATCTCTAATTATTGTTCAGAAATAAAGTTTTGTTTTGACATTACATTTTGCATTTTTTTTAAATGTAGCAACAACTGTCACAAAACCCCAATGGAACAGTTTAAATCAAGTAAGTAAAGTAAACCCCCTCTCAGAATCCTGGCTCACCTGTTGCCCGTTTTCTCCTGCTCCAAGAGCTTCAGGATGGACTTGCCATCCATATCGGGAGGAGGGTCTAGTCCTGCGATATCCAGGATGGTGGGAGCCAGGTCAATATTCAGCACCATCTGAGGATTTCTGGGAATTCAGTAATCAGAATTAGTACAGCTCACCTTTTACTGCAAAATGACCAAATCGGATTGTCATTCACTACACCAAGGATGTCCCATTCTGGCCCATTGGAATGACTAAATTGCACGTTCATTCACTATATCGAGAATATCCATTCCTGGTCCATTATACCAAGGATGTCCCACCCTGTTCCATTACGCGAGGATGTCCCACCCTGGTCCATTACGCGAGTATGTCCCACCCTGGTCCATTGGAATGACTAAACTGCAATGTAATTCGCTCTATTGAGGATGTCCCACCCTGGTCCATTACACCGAGGATGTTGAAATTTAGATTTAAATCCCTAATGACTAAAACGTAATATACAACAAAACAGTTAGCCAAGTCTTACACTGCTCCGGGTTCCACGTTGGGCCCCCGGACAAAAAAGGGCACCCTGATGTCGAAGTCGTATGGCATGGACTTCCCCTTCACCAGGCCAAACTGGCCGATGTGGTACCCATGGTCCGCTGTGTAAATGATGTAGGTGTTGTCCAGCTCTCCGGTATCCACCAGCATCTCGTAGACCTGTGTCAAAGCTCACGTCATAATTTGTTTGCATGACTGAGAACACACTAGGACCAAGCTTCTGGCTACACGCAGTTCAAAAGAAACAGGGAAATAGTTTTCATATTTTCACAGTATGTGAAATTTTTAAGAAACACAACACTGTTCTTTTAGGTTTGAAAGTCAACAACATTTCACTCACCCTCTGAGCAATAACTACAGTTCACTCACCCTCTCTACCGAATCATCTACAGACATGAGGGTCTGAAGCCTCTTTCGGTGTAGAAAGTTGGTAAACTCCATGTGAATGGGCTTCATTGGGCCGGTGTACTGCATAATCCAGTGCTTGTCCATGTTGGGTGCATAGTTATAACTGGGCGTACTGGGGAGGGAGAACAACAGATCTCTTGAAATGTAGGCAGTCTAAGTTTTATGTTTCAAATCTGCTGGCCACTGTGCTGTTATCTGTGGTCGAGTTTGTTTAAATAACACCTAAAGAGAACAGCCAACCTCAGTTTGCACAAGGAATTTCACTAGTTCTCCTGGTAGGCGTTTTATTTCCCTGTGATTTCTGCCCTTCCCTCTTCACACAGTGCTGCAAGACCTGGACTCTTGGTATGGAGGGACCATTTGAGGGTTGGCACATGCTAAAGAAAATAATAGCTCTATGACCAGCAGACCCACAATAAAGTTTGCTAGAACCCCTGGAATAAACTCTGAAATGAGGACTGAACCATTTAAAGCCTGGCTATACAAATCACCTGTCTCTGATGCTGGGAGTAACAGCGGTCTACCAATCAGCATCTGGCTGACCCCTCGCTGAAGTCCGAGATCTCCCTCAGAGAGAACGTGTCTCTGAATGCTAGTCAGGGCTGCCCATTTGGCAGCTTCTCCGGCTACACTACCACAGTAAACATCTGGTCAGGATCCAACTCTGCCCACTACACCTAGGGTTCCCTTTGTCTGTTCACTGAACTTTTCACCCAGGCAATCAGGTGGCCTCATCAGGTCTCTCTGCACTGTTCCATTGAGGAATGGCTATGGGGGGGCTCCAGGAATGTTGGGTCGGGCAAACGATCAATATCTGGGCGGGATAACACCTCACGCTGTCATGTCACACATAGCCATAGGGGAACAGCAAATCTCAAAGCAGCCCTTTCAGTCACACTCTACAAAATAATAACGAGGCAAAATGCCTGTCGTTAGCTGTCATTGGAACAACAGCAACATGTTCTTTATCTATACCTATGGCCCTTGGTACATTATCAGACAAAGCAGTGGAATGACTGCAGTAACATTGAGCTTTCCCTGCATTGGCCGTTTAATTTATGAGCGCTGATTTTCTCATTGCAGAGACCAGGCGGGCGTTTCAGCTTAACTAAGCTGTATGGTAACGCAAACTAAAGAGCCTCAGGTTTTTCAGACCTTGCCTGGATTGCAATTCTACTTCTGACTGAGCGGTCCAAAGAGGTTTACTGCAAAGATTTGAGATCTGTCCCAGGAACAGTTTGTGATCTGTCCCCCTGCCTATTTGGCGGTCCCTCGAGGAGAAACTTGCCCAGCAACATTCCAGTCTCGCTCCGCCCCAAGGGCTTCGCATGGCAACTGCTATTCAGCGCCCGGCTGGCGCTGAAAATAAATTAACAACGTAACAAACGAGGTCCTCCAAAAAAAAACCTCTGCATTCCGCATTTCGTAGCAGAGGCAGAGGTCTCACAAATATGGAGATCAGAGTAGAAAGAAAAGAAGCAAAAATAAAAAATAAACAAATGTGAATGTCAACAACAGTTTAAACCTGACACACGGTTACTTGGGGTACTTGTTGCCCTCTGGGATACAGTGAACTGGCTTTGGACCAGCAGAATCGAATGGCATTAGAACGTTTCTCTCCACTTTTGTGGCTTCTTCTTCATCAGAAGGACCTTCACCTTTATTTAAGGCTTTATTTAATAGTGTCACCTCTCTATTTAAACTTTACCTTTGGCAGGGAATAGTTAGCAAAACAAAAGTCTGAGAAGGCTTATTTTAATTTATGTGCGGTTGCCCTGTAATTCCATAATGCATCCCTGTAATTCCATAATGCGTCCCTGTAATTCCATAATGCTTCCCCTGTAATTCCCAACAGACACATTGCAGTTACCTTCAAAACAAAGTTATCAAGTTTAATTCCAGTGCATACTTAACAATGTGCCGTTGAAAAATACGTCAACAGTAAATCATTCTGTAGATACACGCGCAACTGTCTGTGTGTGTGTGTGTGTGTGGGGGGGGGGGGGCACTCACATGTGCTGGGAGGCATTGGGGAAAAACTGGGAGTATTGGGGTGCTGAGTCCTCTGGGCCGTGGGGTGCGGCGTGGCTGATCACCATCATGATAGGACGGTGCGGGTA
Organism: Hiodon alosoides; assembly: GCA_025775065.1. NCBI lineage: Eukaryota > Metazoa > Chordata > Actinopteri > Hiodontiformes > Hiodontidae > Hiodon > Hiodon alosoides. Next base: position 25,131 of record JAOYSI010053430.1, read on the forward strand.
CACCCTCTTGGACATCCGGAAGAAGCTGATGCTGTCATTGGTGATCAGGTCCGTGAAGTAATCCTAGAGTGAGAAGTGAGGATGAGGCACGAGGTCACACACAGACACAGACACAGACACAGACACAGACACAGACACAGACACAGACACAGACACAGACACAGACACAGAC
>JAOYSI010053441.1:0-25299 GCA_025775065.1 Hiodon alosoides
TTTTTTCCAAAACTAAAAAACTTGTTTTTTTTTTTAATCGCCTTTTTCATTTTTACCCCCCCCCCCCCCCCCCCACATACGGCTTTATGTTCAATCAAATCCGATGTACCCAAGCCAATGTAGTAGCCTATATTAAAAAGGTAAAGCAAACTACAAAAATCTGCTTTATATACTGATAAGTGAATGGCCAACCTGATTAAAATTAATGGTTTGAATTGTTTCAATTCAATTAGGCCACAAAACAAGTTGAGATGAAGAAAGTGACATAGGCCTATCAGACATTCCCAATATGAGATGCATAATAAATGAATAAACGTAGGCCTACTAGGAGGGATATTTTATTACGTTGTACACTTATTTACAGGTCGACTTTTCTAGATTTGGGTTTATTCCTCAAACAAATCAAAACACCAATAACTTCAGGTTAAAATTTTAAAGTTTATAGCCTCGACACTTGTTTTTTTCATTATTTCAGAAGGATTATTCCAAATATCATCCTGTAATCTAATTTATTTACACAATGTAAACTATTGCAATTGTAAATTGTCGGTAACATTTACTTTCGCTCAAATTTTTAGAAACTGTCGTCTCAAAATAAAAAATAATAACTTTTAAATTGGAGTTTGAACCAGGGTCTTATTGAAGCTGAAAGCTTACTCGTAATTAAAACCAGCTACTCAGTATATATATATATATATGGCCTGATCACTGAGCACTGACCTCAACATCATCGAGGCTGTCTGGTAATACCTGGACAGACAGAAGCAAGCAAGTCTGTAGAAGAGCTGTGGAAAAAGTTCTCCAAGATGCTTAGAACAATCTACCTGCTGACTGTCTTACAAAACTGTGCGACAGTGTACCTAAAGGAATTGATGCAGTTTGAAAGGCAATGGGAGTCAAATGTTGATTTTATTTATTTATTTATTTATGGTGGTTCTTTAATTATTTACTGGGCTTTATAGTATTCATTTTATATTTAGAGACTTTTCATTATTTTATTTTTTATACAGTACTGTATGTAATTTTATTAAATGTCTAATCGTTTAGAGAGACACACCTGACCATCTAGGGTACTGTATATTCTACTCGCCAAGTATAGAAAAATATTCCTTATTTAATCAAATACAGCTGATGCCTATCCAGCAGGGTAGACAATGTTAATAGCCTGACCAAAAAACAGAAACAAGGACCATTTTTGCAAAAGAGACAGGCAGTAAGTTAGCAATTGATTTTTAATAATTTTATTTTGCCTCAGCGTGTGCATTTTGTTATTACCTGTATGGGCATACGAATATAAGCAATGGAACCTAACGTAGGCTTAAAAACCCTTCGGTGATACATTTTCCAGAGGGAGACTTCTGTTATTTGAGAAGCTATTTGTTCTGGAACAACATGCACTGCATAACCTAGGTTCACCATGGGGGGAAATGAATATCAGTTTCACTCTTCAGTTACCGTTTGTTTCAATAATCAATTAAAAGTAAACTAATTTATAGGCGTTTTGAGCAGGGTAACTGATGTCTGATGCTGCAACGTATATCAACTGTTTACACGTCGCTAACCGCAAACTTACACCAGTTAGTCCTTTCCTCCAAGTCATCGGCACTGCTTAGGATGCAACACCCGCCACGTTTTGGTTTGTAGGACATATAATAATGTTTTATATAATGTTTCATATGTATAAACAGTTGTCAATAATATTTTACTCGAATTATTGACTTGAATCTTACAAGAGTAACATTTCCGTATAACAAAGTTACGAAATATGACTTTAGAACGACCTATTCTATTTTCAGTTCCCAGTGATAAATTTGCAAGTCACGAACTACAGTTCCCATAGAACGTCGCTTATGTACGATTATTCTAATACATGAAACAGTGCTAAGGAAATGTATTACTTTTTTCATGCCTATCCTCTTTCATGGCCTAATGGGGTAGGTATTGTATTGGAGCATATTCATGTTTGGTTTGCTAACTAAAACTAATCACAATAGCCCACAGACACACAATAGCCTTGGCTTAATTTATATAATTGGTTTCATAAAGGTTTTTAAAAAAACATTTTATGAATTTGTTCGAACAGGGCTCTGAGCCTAAGTAATGCACCAAATCAAGGCGGTATATTCAATTTCATTGTGGATTTAAAGACATGCCCGTACGGTTAGAGTTTACATTTGAGATTACTTTTTCACGTTTCATAACCCAATGGATAAAATCGGACGGGCAACAGATTAATCCATTGATCACTGAATAATAACTAAAAGTATAGTCATGAGAGTAACTATAAGTTAATGTGGTGCCAGCACATAAAGACCGATTGGTGTTATACATATTTTATCCTTGGAGCAGAGATACATCAGTGTGGCTAAATTTAACACTACTACTGGAAAACGTTGGAAAATCCTCCAATCACATTGAAAATACATGTTTTTAAACGGCGAAGGAAACGGATGGGGAGAGTGGCGGAGAGCGTTGGGGGCAACACAGATGGAAAACAAACAAGCACTGAGTGGTACTTTAAAAATCATAATTTATTGAAAGAAATGGGTTCTGTTTAATAACCCGAACTGGTTGAACCTCGAGGGCAGGACACTCAAGTAAGCGGCTTCGAGTAAGACTTCACTGTCCTCACGTCTTTCTCACGCGATTCCTTAACTGAGCTAGGGTTCATCGAGAGGTAGATGCGAGGCCACTAAAATGCAAAATAATGTATGTGAATAGAATAAATGTCAAAACAATTTCTATGAACCAAACTATTTGTGTCAGACACGTAGCCATGGATTCACATGGGGGGGGGATCTGCCAAAAAGCACATTTTTATTTTATTTTTATATTAATATAATGTTTATAATTACGCCCCTGATTTGTGTTATGTCAAGCATTTCAACAGAACAGATTTTAGACAGCGCAAAAAGTCATATGACGGAATGTAGGCAGAAAGGAATATTTTGACGGTGTTCTCTTTTCCCGATTCTTTTAAATCATAAGATTTACGCCTAATTAACGTGAAATAGCTCATAGTTTTGGAAGTAAGTAAAAAACATTACGCTGTGTCATTTCAAAAACAAGACCTGTTGGGTACTCGGTTTATTCAATAATTAGTTAACTTAAAAAAAAAGGTTATTTCAAATAAATGCAAGAGTTGTTGGCATGCATTTGGTTTATTATTTAAATAGTGGAACTATAGGGCACGTGGCTGATTATGAGTAACAGAAGGGGACAATTTAGAGACGATTCATATATATGGTAAATAATAATAAATAAGTAGTACATATAGATTGTGCCTCGAATTCTGCAGTTTGCTAAATGCTATATAGAAATCGTAGTACTGTAAGAAAGACGAATTGAGGCCGACTCCAGCGAACACATTGATCTAATTTTCTTTAAACCTACTTGATTTTTAGAGTTACAACAATCCATCATACATGTGCACCGATCCCATGGTATGAAGTAAAATGTCCGCCTGTTGGAAACTAACATTCTTCTTTGTGTTTTATTTCCATGAATATGATGTAAACTTTAGTCCATATTTAAGGGGCTCAAAGGTGTATAATGTTTAGAATGCTATACAGATCATTTTATCCCGGGCTTCAGAGAGTGTTCTAAATTTCAATAACAATTATTCATACAATTTAAAAATTCACAATACTAGGCACTCCTAGAAAATACTGAACTGTAGTAAGGCATCCCAATGTTATAAAAACAAGTATAGGGTTACTGAACATATTACTCACTAAAGCCATTCAGATTTATTTTGGTTAAAGTTTCACATAAGGATATACAAGTGCAATTGTTTCCATCATCAAGCCCGATTCTCTGTTAGTACTAGACTGTTTAAAAAAAAAAACTTACCCCTTCCTGGTCTCAGATTTCATGGGCATAGATGATCTGTGAGAATGAACACTAATCTTAGTGTTGAGCTGTGCTATGGTTAAAAAGTCAGACTATTTTACTCCATTGTCTTTGGTTGATGAGTTTGACCTGACAGAGGTTAACCTGCCGCAAAGGGGTTAAGTAAACTGCTATTTGTATTTCGTGCCTTCAGCCTTTGGAAGGGGGTTACTTATAAATGCATACTTTGTTTTAAATAAAGAAAGCCAATATAAATATATGATTAAATATAAGTATTTGTCCTGTTCTCTCCTCCTGTAGTAGTTTAAAATGTATCAAATTAATGCAAATTGGCTTTAGGCTGGTCTTTCAGAATAGCACTGAAAAGGAACTAAGGTGAAAGTAGAAAAAAAAAACTGATTATAATTGAAGAAGAATGTGTCAGTTTCAATGACTGTGATTTAGGTTGTTCCGTCCTGCTTTTGAGAGCTAAAGCTGATTAAAGAATACTTCAAAACCTAGGGGCTGCTTCAAGTAACTTCAAGTATTATTCCCTATGGTGAAGACACTTAACAGGCATCTCCACAGCATGATAGCTTGAAATGTTGTAATACTGCAACACAATACCATTTTGTAGTGTTCAAAATATTAGTCAAATTCTTAATATATTATCACTCCAGTGATTTTTTGATGATAATCACATGGCTAATGAGCCACTTCTTTCATGGGTAAACTGAAGGAAGTATAATTGGTTCATATACTTTTTAGCGCCAGAAGAACTTCAAGCGTAATAAAACTCAATTTTGAATATTCACCTTAGTATGCAATGTATCAATTCAATTATTAATTTCTTCTGTGGACACCTTTATTTAGGGCAAGCTAAATCATGCAACTGAGCTTTACTGGAGCAGTGCAGCCGTAGCTCCATCATGACCTGATTGTATGAAAATCCAGGCGCTGTACTTACAAATACAACACCTCTGCCCTTACTGTGACGATATGGTGTTAAGGTTGGGGGGGGGTCGGTTGTTTACTGTCTTTAGGTAACAAAAGTATTAGTAATATAATACATTTGGATGTTATTTTCACATTTCTTAATTTCAGAAAGTTACAATTAACCTCACATAAGGTTAATCAGGCTTTCATGAGGACAGCCACGAAACACATAGTAAATAAGAGCGGGGGGGAAAAAATAAATTAAAAAATTACAGACATTACCCCCCTTAGCTTGAAGCATACCAATTTAGCCATTTATGCATGTCGGAGACATGAAATGAGTGCCTTCTAGATGACTGCATTTCCAAAGGGAGTCCCAGGGCGATCGGGCCTCTCTGGTCTTTATGTGTACACAGGGCATTCGAGGCAATGACAGGGAACCGAAGGGTACAATGAAACAGTGACCTATTATCCTATATAATGATCAAGGAGCCGACCTTGAAACGTCTCCATTATAGATTTGACATTCTCATCTACTGGCATCTCCATGCAGAAAATAACATTGGCTGTCTAATGAAAATAATGTGGAACTGAAAGTGCGCTCGCTGGGTATTTGAAACAGAACCCGGATAAACATAAAAAAAGGATGTTATGTTCACCTTTAAGAAGAGATTGAAGATCCGAGCACATCACTGATAAATAGTTAACGTTTGTTGTTTGTTTTAGAAACAAAACTATGCAGTAGTTGCTAAAAAAACCCAAAAAACCCACACAACCGTGTTTAATGTTCTTATATTGTATTTATAAAATTAAGATCATATGTTGTGTTGCTGGTTTGCTTTTATTGGCAAATTGAGATGAGCCTGCATGTTGCAATACTGCCACTTAATTATGGCTGACTCTAGTTGAGTTTCCTGTTAGTACCAAATGGCATTGTTCCTCAAAATTATCCTGTGGAGAATTTCAGAATTCACAAGCCTTTAAATTCTTGAAGAAAACTAATTATAGACCTAAGATAGGATGGAGCAGAACATTGCGCAAATGAAGACTTTTTTAAAACTTCGTAAAACTAAAGATTACAATAGAGGCAATAGTAAATTAATTTTATGCCCAATAGGGAAGGCCCTGTCCATCGTCAGCATCTCTACTCCCGTACCCCCCCCCCCCCCCAACTTCCTGCTGACTTATGAGAAGGTCCCTGGCCTTCTCCTCAGTAAATATCTATACTGAGAACTGTACGCTATGTAACTTTACTAAACAAGGGCCTGTGCTTAAATCAATAATATGCATTTCATTTTTGCAAGACCAACACAAAATTGGGTTTTTTGGTGTCTGGTATTATGCAGCATAAGAGTATGAGTAAACAGACTGTGGATTCTCAACCACGTCTTTCATATTTAAGTAGCCCCACAGAGAAATTTCTGATAATAGTGCTACATGTTATGTTTTTAAATTGTTTTAGTGAGTGGAGCCACTCCACGGATCTGAGTTGACAGCCAGTCTCCTTTTAAAACATGGAGTACGGGAGCTGGCTTATTCACAATTAGTGCTCACTTTATTCTGTAGAACCCTCTGTGCAGTGGCGTCTCAAAGCCGGTCCAAGAATGTTTACCTCCATTAATGCCGGTTAATGGAACTCAGCAAAAAGTTATTAGACGGAGTAAAGCATTGATCCCAGCAAACTGCTTCTGCTAAATTCCTTAAAAAGCAAATGCATGACACCCAAGACACTGCAATAGTTTTTAAGTTGTAATTTTATATTAGCCTGTTTTGGGGGAACAGTCAAATACTGAAGCCACAGACACAATAGTGGATAAGCAACAAACTAAATCACATTTCTACAATTTGTCCATAGTTCTTAAACAGAAAAGATGTAAAGAGTAATACTTTTTTTATTTGCTCTTGGGTTTGATTTAGGTCATCAACTGTTGCATGGCCTTGGAAGTTTTAACTGCATAGTGTGAATACTGCTTTTAAAAAGTGAGCTAAGGATGGGTTAAAAACAAATGAATGTCCTGGCTATTGTAACCCAGTCAGACTTTCTCAGTGGGAGGCAAACAAGCGAGTTGCCGAGAGATTCTGAGGACATGGATATCCGTTGCTCTTTGTCGTTTTGCCAGCAGAGGGCAATCAAGCCAAACCACTTGCCTCACGTTCTTTCTCTTGAGATGCTCCTAATAAAACCATAGCAGAAAATGGATATCAAACATGAACACAAATATATGTCAATAGCTCAGTGCCTAAAAGTTATTATGCAGTTGCCTTGCTTTGACTGTAGTATTGGCCAGTATAATTCAAAGCTGGACACATTGTAACTCCGCAGTTCACTCTATCCAGATAACATCGTCATCCTAAAATGTCCATCCTCATCCTAAAATAATTCACTGGACACTTTCAGATTAAAATCACAGCAAAGCCATTTCGTAACCTCACGTGGTTCCCATACGGCAGGAGTATCTGAGTCCGAATCAAGGAGGCACATGTCAGATCAGAGACCAAAGTTCAAAGAGCCGGCATTGGGGTGCAGTTTAAATATCGCGCCAATACGCCTAAAGCTCTGTTCGATAGTGTGTCCTGGAGGACAGATTTGTCAGTGTAGGAAAACAGAGGGTGGTGGTCTGGTCTCTTATCTGAGGGTGGCAGCACCATGTGAAACATGAGCTAAATAATCTGTGCTGCACACAGCCAGGAGACATCCTAAGGAAAAGGGCATGGACAGGCCCTATTAGACTGCACGCAAGTCACTAATTTTACAGTCATAAAGAACATATCAATCAACCCTACAGGTTGATTTATACTAAGAGATGTCCCGTGGTTTATTTAATTAAAAACATGTTTTACCAAGTTACCATACTTTATTTTTTGGATATCATTATTTTAGAACCAAATATTCTCATTTAAATTTAGCTTTCGTTTGTATGCATTGGCATTGTTTCAATGATTTTTTATTTTCATTTATAGCGAACAATAATGACCTTGCTATACACTGTAACACCTAGATGATCCGGCCGAAGAGCAGCTGACACGGGTTCTCACAGAAAAAGGCCGGTGTTCGTCACATCATTTGCGCAGTCGGCGAAAGAGTGTTCAGCTGAGTGTTCAGCCTCATTGCCATTCAATGGACTTTTGGACTTTTTTTTTTTTTTTTACTTCTGAGTGTGTTCACTAAGGTCCGTAAGGTGCGTCTGTGATCAACTTAATTTTCCATTTCCCTCCGAATAAACAGAGGATAAGGGGAGCAAACAGAGAGTGCATCAATACCAGCACACATTAAAGTAGGACAGTTAAAATAAGTAAAAGTAATAAATAAATAAATAAAAGTTTGATTTTATGAATATAACGAATAAATAGTATTATCCAAACTTTCCCATGGCAGTCCAGCGTAGACCGATAAAGCACGCGCGCGCATACACAGTGACCGCCAACGTCTATGATAGGTGGGGACCGTCTAACACTAAAGCTAAAACAAACTCAAAGCCTCGCCAACTTGCTTTGTATCTAATTTTTCTACTCACAAGGAACGCTTTTAAATACAGTTATGGAAAGTGCGATTTGCTATCAGAGTTTTGATAAGGTCCCAGCCTAGAAAAATTGTGTTAAAATACTATTATGGTACCAGGTACCAAACCTGGCTTGGAAGTAAGGAAAACAAAACAAAATTTTTAAAGCAAATAAATTATAAGCAAATATTTTACATACGTTTTAGTTGCTGGAAACCAACGCAAGCATTTTTCGAAGTGATTTTGTAAGTAAGACCACGGACAACCAGCTCTCTTCTCAAAAATGCAATCGCTTCACTGCATATTTGTTTAAATCTCATTATTGCCACACTTACATTTTTCTAAATAAAATAAAATTTTAATATATATTTTTTTGACAACATTGTTAATTTTCCAGAACTTCTATACTATCCGAACTATTTAAATATAGTTATTCATTCATTCATTTATTTTTCTCGAACTTTACAAACGCACGTAATGCACACCAAATTTTAAAAATAATTCCCAATCCCCAATTTAAAAAAAATCGAACTGCAACATGCAAAATCATGGAACTGCAACATTTATTTAATTCATAAAGTAAGCATGATCAGTGTTCAGTTTGAATATGAATATTAATTGGAAAACACTAAAATACAAATATAGAACTGTATTTTCACGCTTGATATTTCTAAAAACAGCGCTTCTTAAAAAAAAACACTATTAAGAAAGAGAACCGCAGTACACACTAGAATTCGTTTTAAACGGTGTAGTAATTGGAGTGAATAATTAATTTATTATTATAGTTTAATTTATCGTTGAAATTTAAAAAATATCGATTGCATTAAATAATAACACTGCATAAAGCGCAGATTGGAGGAACCTGCAATCATCTATTCTTGCATTCAAAAGTGTTGAGTCATAAACAATGAACAGTGAAGAACACATCCTCCACAGTACACAGCACACTCGGCATAGTCATAATGACCTTGTGTATCATCGACTGACCTATCGACTCCACTCTTGCGCCAAACGTCGGAAACTTCCTAATTCGCAGAATTATATAATGAAAGAGGCAAATGCATACCGGGATGAATAAGAAGAAAAACATAAATGCAAAGAAAGAAAAAAGATATATTGTAACCATTTCTATTTGATTGAATAATTTGTGAGAGCTTTTTGAAAGTCTCATTGAAAACCAAACCCCAAAAACACAAACAATCACAATCATCAGGATCATCAGTATTATCTTCCTAATCTTTCTTTAGTTACATATTAAATGCTTCTTGAGGGTTTCAAATACTGGCAAGGTGCCAATATCGAGTTGTAGATCTCTGCATAACATTCCACTAATGGAAACCAGCTAATTTGTTGCTGGCAAATCTGGTCAACCATGATTTCCAGTACCAGCAAGTGTTGATTACCGGCGCCATATAGTTCCTGGATTACAAATATACAAACTTAAACATACATACAAAATAATAAATAGCCATTACATATCTGAATATCCCCACTCCTTTTTGTGCGCTCAGGTATAAAATCACGTGTGCTCGTAAAACAATACTTCAAGTTTACAATTGCTCTGAATTCAACTATAGCTCTTCGGGTAATGTTTCAGTCAAGCAAGAGTTCCTTCTTGTTCCCAGAGAAATTCTCTGACTTTAACCATGTGTTCTGAATCACACATAACACAACAAAAAATGTCCCATGTAGGCTCTGTTGTTTAACTGTGATTCTGGTTTAACCACGTTTTCCCCAGTCTTAAAAAATAGATTACAGCAGTACCGTTTATAAATGTTATGAAACACAGAAAGCGTATTGCTCAATTCTCTGCATCTCTCAAATCTACCCTAATTCTACAGATGGTTAGTAGATCTCATGTGGTTGTAAAACTTTTTTTTCCCTTTCTTAAAAACTAAACGTAATGGAGACAAGATTACGAATACTGGTACAAGTGTGATACAATATGTCTGCTGAATATCTGTACATGAAGCTCTTGCACACATGTGCCCATGGGAAACTCTGTAAGATGAGCAAATATCTTCACAGAAGTGCTCTGGGCAAAGTAAATATAAGCGTGCTATGCCTCTTGCTTGGCATTAAGAGCTAGCACGTCTATGGAAGGAGATGTCAATCACCTGGAAATGTCTGGAATTGATGGTGCATGATTGGCAGGATGCCATCCCCACCCACCAAAAAAACTACCCTCATAAAACAGCAGTAGGAGTTTAAAAAAAATAATCCCAACATGTCATCACTTGATGTCTTTATATCTAACTTTGGCAAGTACAGCAGTTCTAATAGCATAGAAAACTAACAACTGAGGAGTGGAGGATTGTAGTTCCGGTCCGGCACTGAAATCTTTACCAGGTTCTCAATGAATGGACATATGGCAACAGTCCTAGTGAGATAAACAGCCTCTGCTGTTTAAAAGAAAATATCTGCTTTCAATAGTAAATAAGGTTCTGATGGTTCTATAAATATGTGCGGAGTGTTTTCTGGGCATGGCAACAATCCACTCATTCCATTAGATAGAAGAGAAATGTGGATGCAGTCAGTATTACGATGTTGAGTTGTGATTTTCACCTTTGTTGAAGCATTTCTTCCCTTACACCTGGAAGGGTTGACAGGGTAGTCAGAGAGGAATAGAGTCTAACTTCCACAGTGGCTCCAAAACCATCTTGCCATTGGTGAGACTGCTTCAAGAGACATCATCAACAGGTTTCCATTCCCATTTAACCTGAGATAATGGGAAAACTTGCATTATGCAATAATATTGGGTCAATCCAAGAGAATAGTTCTTTTTTGAACTCCATGCAATGTCCTTTATCTGCTGTCCTGGCTACTCACGAAGGCCCAACACTCCAGTAAGTGACAGGATTGATATTTACCAAGTGATTTTTTCAACAAACTTTTTTTTTGGGATACAGCACTACGGATTACAAGTTGTGTTGTTGAGTAGTGGCTGACTTAGTATGTTAATGAAATAATATATAACACAAAATGTTATAAACTTTTATATGAATTTTTTTTTTTTTTTTTTTTTTGTATACACATGCAACAGCAACGTCCTGTCAAAAGGACCTCACATAGAAGAGTTATAATATGATTCCTTATTGGTCGGTTGGAGGGGTTTGAATCATGCTGTTTCGAATTAAGCCTTTTTTAACACAAAAACATAATTCAGCCTAATAAATCAGCCTCAAAGTAACAAGAAAATGCAATGATTTTCCAAATGTATTTATATTAAGCATATTCCATTTTAAGTCTGTAAAACGTTTATTTTACGTATTTTTAGTTTTTTTACAGCTGCCTGTATTGAAATTGCAATAGATAATTGAGTAATCGGTATAATTCAAACAGGTATGACAACACTCAAAACCATGTAAAGGGCTATGATACCATCAATTCAATAATACATTTAATTTATAAATAATAATATCTTGGTTTAAAAATCAAAAGTTATTTTTTCTATATATGTATTCGGTCCAAACACACCTAAATAGACTTACTAATAATCTTTACAACAATTTCTTCAACAAAAATAATGTTACTTCTATAACAGAGTAATGTTCTTGTGTAGCAGGCTACGACGCATTTGATCATAGTAATAATAAGCAAAACCAATACTTATAGGTATTAAATGTATTTATTATATATGTTCTATATTATTTAAGTAATAGCTATTTGTATACATAAAAAAAACCTCTCACCTTGTTTGAAAAAGATTTATGAGTCTCGCCGGTGTTGAAAACTCAACAGAAGCTACTGTTTCGTCATAAATCTCAAGAGTTTGTACTTAATTTCCTGCTCGTATTTATTGACATTTTACTGCATGCCAATGCAATCCACCATTTAAAACAAAACTAAGCTCTTTAAGAAAAAGATGGTGGGTTTAATCTTCTGCTAACCGTTCCGAATAAGGCAAAATGATCCTAATTTAATGATTCCTAATTCGTTGTCTGCTTACATAATACAAATGGAGACTATTTTATGTGTATTTTTCCCCGTATTATACAAATATAGTTTACTTTATCTTTAATTGAAGTATTGCGTACTCTATAAAAAAAAACAAAAAAAAAAACAATACAGACAGTAACAGGAAAATTAAATGGTCATATGGTATTGCTGAGCAAGATCACTTTCGTTTCCACTTGTGAAAGGCGCTTGAAGAACAACGTACCTGGAGAACTCAAAACAAAGCTATTTCATAGACAATTGACAAACTAAGAAACTAAGAAATTAAAACGAGCTGTTCGGTTATTAAGTCGAATAAAGACGCATTGTAACACCGCTTCTTAGTGATAAACTGAAAGCAGCATTCGTTATATGATATACACGAAGGGAAATTATAAATGTGACGTGTGTAGCCATTATGTTAGGTTTGGCACTGAGGGCAATTTATCTCGGTAAAAACAGCATGCGAAGACACGAATAGCCAATAGGAGGTACTGCATCATCTTCGGAGAAAGCGGTTCCTTTAACTAACACGGAATCCGAGCCTCAAATACCGCTATCTTTATTTTGATTTGCTCCCAAATTGACCCAAATAAAGCATCTGACTGACACGGTTCCTTTAGCCCCCAAGGCTTACTATCAAATAGAATAGTAAACCCTTAGCAAGTATTTCCCCGATTTTCTTGAGGAATCCCATTTGCTATTGTGATCGTCCAATCGCAGAATACTCTGGCTGAGAATCGTTTCGCTTGCCTTGCATTTGACTTATACCATCGCCGATTTCTCACACGTTCTGGCGCGTAGATGCGGAGGTTATTTTAAGAGGGTTAAATACGAAAAATAACAGAAATGGTTGATTGTAAAGGCCAGGACACACACAGTGGAATCTACAACAGCACGTGAACATTGTAAAGTAAGAGAAGGCTGTGCCACGACGAGTAGGATCTGAGAATAAGAAAATGCCCGACAAAGCGACACAGGCTCAGAAATCCGCATCACGGGTTTCGTCGTTTTTCATCGAAAATTTGCTTCGCTCCAGCAGGGATGAAGACAAACAAACTACCGTTAGAGATGATACAAAGGAGAGCGACAATGAAAAGGTTGACCAGAACGCAGCTGCCGTCAGTCGCTACAATCAAGTACGCTGTCAAGTGCTGAACTCAAGATTCAGCTCACAGAACTGTTCTGACAGTTCTTTAGAGGGGGACACAGAAGCTTCGCCTGACAAAACTCGTGGGACGCCCCAGAGTAAGTGTCAATTATCTATCGAACTGTATAATAGAGTAATCAGTAGGATATCCTTATAAAACCTCAACCAAAACACAGAATATTAAATAATAAGGATATTTTCAGCTGGCCTCTTATTTTCCTTTTTAATTGAGAAAATGCCCATTGCGCAGTGTTTAAAGCTGTTATTTAAGCTGGATATCGGTGAGGGGTAAAGATACTCGATGCAAGGTGGAACGCCGAAAACAACGCTTAGGAAAGTCTTACTTTTGAGGTCTTTATTTCATTACAAGTTTATTCAGAACCATTCAAGTACGATTACTACTTCACTACTGTTTTGAGATGATGCGTCGTAATTTCTGCGGAACACAACGCTGGCCAATTTCGTAAAGAAAAATATTTCGTAATAAGAAAAAAAAATATATATAATTTTTGGAAATCGGTATAATTTTAAGACGTTCCTAAGCTAAATTAAACTAATTAACAACTAATTAAATAATGTCTTTATATTATATTTTAATATATTATATTATATACTTTATCTCTATATTTTACACTTGTTTTAGGTCTGAAGCAGGATCCAGTCATTTCGGATGATCCCTCCTACTCTATAACAACCAGCGACAGGGATTCGCCTGAAATTTCTGAGGATGGTAACGAGGAAATAGTCAGGAAAACAGAAGAACGTCTGACAGATGAAAAGTGTGACCATGAACCACATTACTTGTATGAAAGAAATGCGCCTGGAACCCCAGATCAAAAATCAGCCCGCAAGAAAAAAACTCGAACTGTATTCAGCAGAAGTCAAGTTTTCCAACTCGAATCTACATTTGACGTGAAACGATACCTCAGCAGCTCTGACCGAGCGGGTCTGGCAGCGTCACTTCAGCTCACCGAGACGCAGGTCAAGATTTGGTTCCAGAACAGACGCAACAAATGGAAACGGCAACTGGCAACAGAGGTGGAAGCAGCGAACCTCTCCCATTCGTCTCAAAGGATTGTCAGGGTTCCAGTTTTATACCACGAGAACTCAACGGCGACTACATTGGGTTTTAGCATGCCACAAGTGTCGCCACCCCTAGTAGGCTTCTCAAGTCCCATTAATTATTCCCTTTCTTCATTCAGTCCTTCCATGTCGTTTATAAGGTCACAGATGACAGGCCTTGTATAATGTTTTTTTTTTTTTTGTACATTATTTGGTTTATGTTAATAAATCATAAGAAAACAGCTAAATATTTTTTGTTGGAGATAAAATCCAGTGTATATTTACAGCACCTAGATCAAACAAAAAAACTCAAGAATGCCTCCTTTTAAAGGATGCATGTTTGGTCTGATTTTTTAAATGTTTATTATTATTATTTTTTTCACTTAAATAATCCCTAGATAGTAACATAGATGTAGTATTATGCATGGGGTTACATCCCAGAACGTGAAGAAACTAATTAATAATTAAAAAAATACTTTTATTTTAGGAATACATTTTAGTCAACTATTGTTTTCAAACAATCACCTTTATCAAATTTTGGATAGCTACCAATAAAACAGTCAATATGTGCAAGCTGTGTGTCCTCTGATTGATATCCAGGTCTCACACTGTTTCTGTATCCTGTGACCCATGCACAGATGAAGCCTTCAATATAAAATAGGTCAATGAAGACTAAATGGTTATTTCCCTCTCAATGTTAAACTCACAAAATACACCCCAAAAAGACTGAGCGGCCAGAGCAGAAAAATTAAATGATTACTCTTAAGGCTATAAAATCATTCCAGAATTTCACATTTGACTATTTTTTCTGAGTGACCTTCCAGAACAGATGTTGGGTCACAAAAATGTCAATATTTCTACTCAAAATCACACCTACCACATTGGGGATAAATTGAGAATAATTAACCTATTTTATTCTTAAATGTTTTTTTAGATATACCAGAAACAAAGGCCAGCTTGTATTTTAAAAGAGTACCAATTGAACATGATAAGTGTACATCGTACAATCGTTTTACATCGCACAGACTTCAATGATCAACAACCCAAGTTATAAATAATAGTTAAATCAACTTAAATATTTATATTTAAATATTACCCAACCAACTTGACAAATATTTAGCAAAATGTTCCTATCATATTTAGGTATTTAAATTATGGGAAACATATTTACACCAGGCTTCACATAGCTCATATGAGTTCAAGTGTAAAATAATAAAAGTACCTAAACAACCAAAATACTGATACATTATTACTCAGTTAATCATTAATTCAAGTGTAAAAAGTCTTTCTTCGTTTCCAATCTAGTACAATTTTGTAGTCTAGCAGAAAGACCACGAAGCAAGCAAACAACATTAAATGTAGGCCTACATATGTCAGAAATAACTAATTCAAGAAACACATTAAGTAAATTCTATTACAATGGGGGATGTTCTGTGAATGCAGAGCTGGAATACATAGCAGTACGCAGTAAACCTTTTTTTTTTTTTTTTGAAGGTACACCCCAGAAGAAATAAAACGCCACAAAAACTAAGCATCAAGATGTATCATAAAGATGGAAACAATAATCACCAATTTAGACTCACGGCTGTAATAGAATTAAGCATTAGCAGGAAAGAAAGAGTGAACTGGATTTTTCTGTCATTCTCAACAACGAGCGACAATATAGGCCAATCAAATTACCACTATAATATACTTATATTTGTGGAAACGATACATGAAAGGGTCTGCAAAATGGAATGCCTATAGAAATTGGATTACAAAATTTAGTGAAACCGATCTACTATCAGTAGCATAGTCTCTAAACTCAAAATATAATTTTAATTGAACCACTTCGCAAATCGAGTGGGCTGAACCACTATATACACCACATTATTTGTTTACAATAAAAATAACAACAGGTTATTTAATATAATTAAATGCACACACAAATTCACTAGGTACAAGGTGTAATAAAAGTACACCTTTTCCCTCGTTCTGGTTTGCAAAAGAGCTGAGGAAACTAAGGGTCCATAGTCCGAGTCTGGCAGCATCCAACCCCCGCCCTCTTCTGTTATTGGCCGTCACCCTCGCTTTTTCATTTCACCAATCGACTGCAGCAAAGCCACATTCTTCCGGTTCATTGAACAACCGCCAGCCATCCACAGCTGTAGTCGTAATCTTGGAGCAATGGTGCTTGGACTATCAAGACTTCTTAGTTTTCTGGAAACCGGGTAGTATTTCAGAAGACAAGAGCTGTTGTAAATTTAGGGGAATATGAGCAAGGACGACATGCCATGCCGATCTGGTCCGTTGAAATTCACCATTGACAATATTCTTAATTTGAAGCAAAACAATAAGGAAACAGACGCCTATCATCCTAAACGACAAATTGACACGGGGTGTGAAATTGATTTTCAGCGCCGACACGAAGACCATGGAGTTCGTATTCGCCACGAGACGGAGTCAGGTAGCCTACTGTATTTCACACGATATTGGCAAAATAATACTTAACAGGCTACCAGCGTCTGCCTTAACATGTATTGCCCAAAATGTCTGTTTGTTAATTAATGTCTTGTTACATTGAAAAGTAAAGTCTTTGTTATGCAATAAAAAAAAATGTATAAGAATGTATTGCGTGATAACACAATTGTTTCAAAATGGTTGTTGACACACATTTTCCGCTTAATTTCACAGAACATACAAAGACAGACAGTTTTAGTGCGTCGGCCCATGGCTTTGCGGTCTGCGGGGAAGACGCTCTGAACATCATTGACACATGCCCGGGGACCGAGACCACAGACTGTTGCGATTTGAGCGACTCGCAACCCAAACTCAACAAGAAAAGCAAAATAATGACGAAAAAGAAAACACGCACGATCTTCTCAAAAAGACAGATTTTTCAACTGGAATCTACGTTTGACATGAAGAGATATCTTAGTAGTGCTGAACGTGCCTGTCTGGCCAATTCATTACAACTTACCGAGACCCAGGTCAAAATCTGGTTTCAAAACCGCAGGAATAAATTAAAACGGCAATTATCGACGGAGCTGGAGGGACCCGGTCCAGTTGACCATTTCAGTGACGCCGAAAAGACTGTGACTATTCCAACCCTTTATAAAGAAAGCAATATGATGGGTAGATGTCTGTTACCGATGCCTTTCCCACTTGTGTACCCTGGAAACAGCACGCCTTACCTATGTTTCACAAACGCCAGCAAATATTTTAGCCTTTTCGATGGGGAAGTATGATTTTGGTTGCTCATCTTTGGGAAGATACTGAAATGGTTCACCGATGGAATATTTCAGTGTGACCACTTCTCGATTGTTTTCGCTGTGCGTATTGTTGATACAAAAGTATTTTTGAGGTTCTGTAGCGACTTTGAGGCTCTGTAGCAGAACCTGGAAGTGGGCCCACTACCTGCGACAGCTGTTATGCAAATTTGGTAACGACGAATTTAGCTGTTATCGCCAAACACTTTTGATATATTTGACAAAGAAGTATAAACAATAGTTACGCACGCTGTGCCTCTTGTATAACCAATAGTTTACTGTGGTTAATGCGGAAAAACTGACTTACCGGTCAAAATGACTTCCTCGGATTTATTATGGCTGCCGAAGTGCGGAATTATTGTTTATAAAGCTGGATGCCTTGTTTGAGGCTCTTGTTAAGATATAGCCAGGTTTGCGGACTTCCCTTGATTCGATGTTTGTAGTAGGTTTACCTGTTTAACTGCAGCAAATGTCAAGAGCAGAAGGTTAAAGTATCAAAGCCTCGTGAACAACAAATGTATCATGTTAGTTTTTTTTTAACATTATCAATAACATTTATGTATATTTTCAACGATTCTGCTCGTTTAAAAAGCATACGTTATTATTATTGCTATTATTATTACAGTAATGAACACAGCCAAAGATAGTTTCATCTTTGCATGCATTTACAGTATTTAACACTTAAGACATGAATTTTAAATTAATACAATACAAAGGAATGTATGAATATTTTTATTTTATTATCTTTTAAGCATGTGTTTTAATATATATCTAGTAGATTTTAATACCTTTTTTATGTACTTCTTGCTTGCGTCCTCTTTAACCTAGTCAGGTTACACCATTTTCAATTTGTCTCGAACTGTTATTAAACCTACTAATTTTCAAACTATGCAGTAGGCTAATTATTTTGAACATTCATTTTATGTGACCTTCAATTTCCTATTACGGACACTGGGCCATATCCACTAAGGGAACATAAATTACGTTTAGAACACGACTGATTAAGGACTTTTTTTCTTCTAACTATTCGCAAAACACAGCTTTAAAATATCACAAGAACATAGAAGCTAATGGAAGATGCGATTTATCAATTATAAATAATCTTGTGCGCACAAAACAAAACAAAACAAAAAAAAAAACAGTCCGTAATCACCCCTGTTCTAACATGAAAATTGCCCGCTGTATTGATCATAGGGACAGTTTAGGATTGTTAATATCTCACAGGGGAAATAGAAAGCATTCAATCTCGAAATTATTTAAATAAGTGAGATGATGCCGACGAAACATTTGTTTTATCGGTCTATTATAACTGGCACATGTTAAATAATTATTGTTTTTCCTGAATGTCCTTGCCATTTCAATGTCACCGGACAAACGAAGTTCTAAAATATGGGAAAGGGGTGCTCTGTGACCAAAAAATGAAATGCATCGATGCTAATCCATTTGCAACACAACCAATTTTTGTTTGATAGGCCTTTATTGAGCCGCTGTGTACAATTTTACAATAACAAATGAGATACGGCCCTCCGAAAGTCTTTACTCTGCGCGTATTTAGTTGCCCATTTATGCAAACACACAACGTTCGTATAACCGTATTTATTTATCAGTGCGTTAGGTTATTATACAATATGTACTTTAAATGCATAAACAGGATTACCAGTTAAGCGTTTAAATGGGAGAGCGTGGCCAATGCAATTTAAATCTATTATCACTAGTGGACTTAACTGAAAGGAGCATTAGGCTACGTATTTAGAGTTTCCTCAGTGATCTGAACACTTGACCGACGTCTAATTAAATCCGTGCACTAATTGTACTGGATTCGCCCATTTCAGGCCCATTTTTGTGCTATTTTTGTTATCGAGTTCTTATAGGCCTGTGCTAAATGCACTTTCCGGGTCAGTGATTCGTTAGTACGAGGATACGCTTTCTTGTTTTTGCTGTAAAAGCTATGTTTGTCTGCACGCGGTGTAATCCACCCCTTATGAAAACGAATATTCATATCATTTGTCATTATTTTAATAATAGTGAAATTTCCTATAGTGCTTTGACTGAACCGTAGGCTACAAATCAGTTTAGTCAGACATTTTTACAACGGAGACGAACGTACAAAGTATTGTGGATTTATTATGACTAAGGTAGTGATTTGACAAGGCTATACATGGTGTAGATTACATCAACATTTTTAACAGAGTTTAATTGTTTCGTTGACATCAGTTTTTTCAGATATTTTTAAAAGAAATTACGGTACGGTAGGATGCAATCGTGTTCACAAAAAAACGTCATCAAAGTGGTTAGATAAGCCCTTGCAATAGAAATGTGTCGACGATTATACAGTGAGGGTGGGAACAGTAGGCCTGTGTGCTGCACTAAGTATAGCGGTTTACGTGTTCGGAACGACATTCATTATTTCCGTTATTCACAAGTAATTAACAAAAATCAAAGTAACTGCTTAATCGATCAGATTAATGGGAAACATGTCTGCTATCATCAACAGCAAGAAACAATACGAGCAACTGTCTGCAAGTCAGAGCTTAGATCGTGTCATACATAATCGTTATTTACCCATTTATTGGTTTTATTACAAAACAGATAGGCTTTATGTATATATAGGTACACAGCTATTTACGTTTAAAGTATGCTCACTATGTGGGAGTACTTGAGTAACTTTCAGAAAGGTAAATATTCAATTGTATAAGACAATTCCATTTAGTTATTTAGTAGGCCAAAACTAGTGTCAAAATATACATAACAGCTATCTCGATAGGTTTCTCCTTTAATTGAATTAATTTAGCATCATTGCAATAATCAGTATTAGCATTTTACCAAAATAATTAATTATTTAATGAGCTTTAGCACATTCCAAGCAACTTTTTTTTCTTATAATCAGGGAAGCCTGGGTAATTTGTAAAGGGAAAAAAATCACCATTGCTGTTGAGTAAATATAAAACTCCACACATTTTCCAACAAATAATAATTATTATTACTGCTGGCCTTTCATAAAACTATTTTTGAGAAGCATGTAGACCCAGAGCTTCATTCTCTCTTCATTCCATTTAGTTTCAATTTCTAAATTAGATTTATATTCTTTAACCATAAATTGCCAAAGTGCCTTGAATCTGGCCCTGATTGTCATGTAATTACAGCGAAACATAATGGTAAATGCTAGGCAAATTTGTTATTAAAAGTTTAATAGTTTAGTAACCAGTAAAGCTTTTTGAGGAGACAGAATAAATTACATTCAGTGGTCGAAAGCTTACCTTCAATATTTGTCTTATATTACTTATGAAATCGCAAGAAATCTGCATGAGGTATACACACACGCATACATTATAAAGGTTTTACTGGCCTAAATTTATTGTTTAATGTAATGTTTTAAAGCAGCTGTCAGAAGACTCTATCAGGAAACACTAGAATCTTATTGTTTGAACCCAAATATCAGGACTCTGATTCTGCTGGGTCCAGGTTCAATCGCCGAGACCCCAGCACTAAGATGCCTTGGGTCTGCTTAAAAGCGTGCCTTTTTTACCTAGATCCACAGGCGGATGCTATTTTTCCGTATTCCCTAAGAACATTAGGTATATGTTAAATGGTATTTATAGGCTTTTTTGTCAGCGGTTCATACTTCATGGGTACTTCACATAAATAATGGGTTTATCCTGGGCATAGTATCATGGGCAGTTGCCTTTGTAAGTAATGAATATTATTTCATGGGGAGTAATATACTTTATCTGTACGAAACAGTGGGAGAGTAGCAGGGTTTCTCTGAAGAGGGCACAGCACCTCAGAGGTATCCTCTAAAACAATGTGTTATGCCCTTAAGGTTTGTTTAAATATGTTTTATTTATTTATTTATTTTTTTAAATGTCACGTCTGGAAATTGAACTAATTAAATAAGGCATTTTGAAATGTAACTCTGAGCTACAACAACCGTATGAGAGTCATCTGCAGGCATGTATAGCTATTCTGGTAAAGATATTAAAATTCGTTTTCTATTTTTGGGTTTAGACATGGCTTTAAGAGTTTTTCAGTGTATTTTCTAAAAGATGGTTTACACACACTAAGCACATGGGAAATAGCCGCATTGGCTTTTTGGCTAGTTAATGTTACTTGCTATTATTTTGACCTTTATTAAACATTAGGGAAGTTAACGTTTTGTATTAATTTGGTCTGAAACCCCACTTTGGCTTTTGTTTTTGCCTTCATTTGAAAAAATGCGTACGCAGTGTTGTGAGAAGACTACACCAAGGATCTTAACCTTGGAACTATCGAGTAGTTTTTTGCTTTAATTGACGAACCTAGAATAAAAATACTGCGGATCCAAAACTGCAATATCGAACATCAAATCGTGATGTCACAGTCCACGTGACTGGTTAGGAGTCAAAATTCATTGCGCTGGTGTTCCCCACAGATGTGACAAACAGGTTAAGCATGCTATTACGTTTATAAACTAATGTGTGAACACAGATGGGCTTTTTATTACATAATTTTACAAATGTGTTATTCAGAGTCAGGGGAGCTGCATTTCCGGAGTAAACTGAAATTTGAAACTGCGCGTTTCAATAAGCAATAAGCAATAAGCAATCCCAGCTTGTCACATTAGTAGTAAAAAACGGTTTCAGCCTATAAAAAGGTGTATACCAGTACGGAGGCTGAGACATATTTTCAAGAGATCGCAGGGGAGAATACGGGAATGTCATTACCGAGCCTCAGAGTGGCTACGCTGGGCTCCTAGTTAAACAGCTACCCCCTCCCCTCTCCTCTGATCGTCGACTAACCTCCAGTAAAAGCTGCGTAACCTGCAGTGCGTTAAAGGACCGATGTCTTGGAGGTAGGCTGGTAAGACGAGTCCGTCAGCACTTCTCTATTGCAACTCCCTAACAAGACATCAGTTTAAAACATAGCAAAATATAGAGAGAATAGTTAGCCCTATACCCTATGCCATACCGAATTTTCACGAGGTACAGAATGTATGATTTATATATATGAATTTAGTAAGTACTCTGAACTTCCCATATAATAAATTACGTCTTTCACTTATAAATACTTTTGCGTGTATTTTTTAACGAATTCTGTAGTTTCTAGCCAACATTTTGCAATGGCACTGACAGGTCATTTGCCCGTCTAATATAGCCTACATCATTTCTGAAATACATAAATTTAATGAGTTTTTTTTTTTCACTCTTTCTGATACTTTGCAGTGGTTACGTATTAAGTAAGCCTTCGCATTAGTTTTCAAACTCCAATAAATGCATATCTACAGACACTATCATAACATTAAAACCAAAAAACATCTTTGAAATGTTTTTAGTAAAAAGCAACAGCGAACGGAGAGGAGGTGGCATGTTAATCACAGCTTCAATATAGAGTTTCCTCCTCTAGTCTCTTAACGCCATTATTGCTGTATTTCTGATCTGTTAATGGCCAGAGCGATGGAGCCAGCCGCCAGACTTCCTGACTCTGATGGCGACTGATGCTTACAAACACTGGGCCACCTTCTGTTGCTCTGCCCTCTGCTCTGCACCGCAAAGGTTCAAATGACCTTCAGGCTCTCGCAGTTCTGCGTTGAGTCGTTTTCGTCAGTGCAACGAAAAAAAATCCATCACTCAGTCAAATAAGTCAATTTTCAGACTCCATCTGCACTCATTCAGGGATATCCATGACCTGAAGACACACTATAAAAATGTTTTATACAAGTTATTGATGAATGTCAATGGTAATTATACATGATACTCTTTAAAGATGGCGTTTCAAGTTTCACAAAGTCATTTTAGGCTGTTTGTCATTTTGATAGAGCTTTTGGTAGCTTAAGGCTACCAAAGAAAAGAAAACGTCCCCCTGAACACATGGTTTCATTTTAATGACTAACATTTAAGTAGACTGTATGGAACTTCTAGATAAGGTATTTCATAGAATGTGTAAACAGTAAATCATCATAGTAAACCAACTGGGATTGTATTAAGCCAGATTTGCCTTAAAACATTTGTTAAATTTAACTTTTCTGATTACTTACGGAGAGGTTATTAACTATGCCACTATGCTGTCACGCCAATTATAATTAGTCACCAAAACACACTTTGAAATACTCTCTGGGTGAACCTATTTTTTTTTAAAAAGCACATGTAACTGTTACCTTCTAACAAAGACTAAAAAAATAATAAAAATAATATACAAAATATGTACAACAAAGGTTACAATAAATATTTTGCATTAAAGCAACATCTTCACTGTATTCACGTTGATATCTTTAATCAACGTGTTAGTTTGCATTTATTCAATATACCAGCTCTGAAAGTTCCCCTGCATAGCCAATGGTCACACTCTACCCAAGGCTAACCGCACAGCAACCAATGAAAATGCTCAGCAGTCCTTGCAATCAGCACATAAACATTCCACAGATCACAATATTTGCACAATTTGGTTCCACATTGAAATGCTGTGAAAGTCAGAACAAGGCACGCACACATGAAACAAGGTGGGACCTGCTACATAAATTCAGCTGGCCATGCTGCAGAACAACATATTGGAGGCAAAGCTATAGGTATGGGGGCACAGAAGAAAGGCAAAACCAGCCACTTGTATGGCCTTTCATAGACAACGAGACTGTGGTCCAGTAGAGTCTGCGTGTTAATTCCTGCACTGATTCAGATTCAAACACACACACACACACACACACACACACACACACACACACACACACACACACACACACACACACACACACACACATATATATCTACGCTATATTCAATTTAGATTTAAAGCTGTTATCTTCTCACGCATGCGACACGCATAGCTTTCATTGATTTTTACGGCATTACGTTACCTTACAGGTGCCAACAAAGACTGTTCTAGCTATGGCATAGACCAGCTATGAAGTTGTTTTTAAAGTGATTATGAATCAAGATGTATGTTTCCCCGCCCCCAACAACGCCTAAACTGTCAAAATATATTTTTATTTAAATACTTTAAAGACTAAAGGCTTATTCAGTATACAGGGGAGCATTTGTAGTGGCAATTGCCCCATGAGTGATTCCATTCATAGATCAGCCAGCCACAGACAGGCAGGGGCCGGGATTCTCCCCAGCACCCTGTCTATCTGAATTAGCACAGCGTGTGCTGAGGCCTGAGCATGCAGTAGAGAGGGACACATTCCGCTGCCTGCAAAGAGGACTGCGAATGACACCTGAAATGCAGAGCACAGGGAGACCCCACTCCTGTCGGATCATGCGCCACCCGCGGGGTGCACTTGTCCCCAGGATTCTGGATTCATGTTTCTGCACCGGGTCCCAACAGAGCGTGATTAAAAGAACGGATGCTAAACTCTTTCAGCATTGCTTAGAGAAAGGCATTTTGGGTCTTTGAGGCGGCAGATCCTCCAGATTCTTTGACCACTTTGACCTTTCTGAGTCATCCGACAAGAGGTCATTGTCTTCAGCAGTGAGCTTGATAATTCCTAAAAGGCGTTTAAATGTAATCTGAGGAGAAATCAGCCTCATGATCAGCTTAAAGTATTATTCTTTTTTTTGTGTTTTGAGTAGAGTTTACAAACGTTTCAACGATTCTCCTTTATTACAATAAATTGCATTTAATTTCAATGCAATACAATTAAATACAACTACAAAAATAAATGTATATT
>JAOYSI010053452.1:10275-25297 GCA_025775065.1 Hiodon alosoides
CCTGGTAAAGGAGTGTTGGTCAATTGGGTGATCCTGGTAAAGGAGTGTTGGTCAGTTGGGTGCCAGAATAGGATGGAAGGTTAGGTAGGTAGGTGTGTCGGGGGAAGGCCGTGTCGTGAGTTGGGTTGGGGCGAGTTTGTGAACAGTTTCTTTCGCTCGTATTTTTGGGAGGTTTTCGAGTTTTTCATGAAAAGCTGAACTATAAAGGCAGCCAAGAAAAGCTGCATTCCACTGTAGAAAGTTGGCTGACTGTGTTACTCTGTAGGGCCCACCTAACAATAAGCGTGCTAATAAACCTGGGCATGACAAACGGCTGGGCACCGCTATTGTGCTCTGGTAGAGAGACAAATGTTTAGTTTGGGTCCAGTACCAACGTTTCATGCTTTCTTGGTACAATGCAAATTTTTAATCATTTCCAGGCTCAGTCAGCAGCTCACATCCTAATTTGTTAGGTACAAAGACTAAGCAAGTCCTGTTGTTGAGATATTGAATACTCTCAGTAGTGCTTTCAGCATCAGCCCAACCTTAGAGACCATTGAGTTCTATATTTTCTTTATAATAATCAACTTATCGTTTTCAGCAGGCAAAGACCAAAGTATAAGAGTTCATTTCATCGTGGTGACTTCTTGTTTCAGTAGGTGGTGAAGCACATACTGTGGCAGTCAGGTTACTCACGCTTTCTATTATGTCAAGAGATAAGGTGGCATGTAACACCAAGTGGCATTTAAAATAAGAGAGGTTTTGTTCATTCATCAGTCTGGGCACCACAGCACCTATCAAAGTTTTTTTCTCGCCCATTCTGTGTACAATAAGCGGCACCAATGCTTTGTGAGGAAACCTTTACCATCCAGTTGCATTAGCAGTGAAAGAGAAAAAGCATTTGGCGCAAGCCAAACAACCAGGGGAGTAGGTAAGTGATTAGTTTCTGTAAAGACCAGAGAAATGTAGTGCTTACCAAGCTGCATTTGCTAAGAAACTGAGGCATTTGGTGAAAGGCAGCGAGCATACAGTTATACAGCCAAATACAGATTAATCTGAGAGTAATGACTATGGCTTTTGTATAACCCATGGAAGCTAAAACAATGCGTGGTTCCCGCATTCCTGGACATAAAATATTTATCTCTTATTTCACCCCCCACCGTACTGCAGATTATTGTTCTAATGAAATGTCTCCAGTGAGAAGGTAAAGTTATTTGTGTGATAAAAGGTTAGTCCTTGTTCTGTATTCCTCTGTGGTCTCAGCCTTTCGCCTGAGCGGGCCTCAAAGCCCATTCCTTTCTACTGGCTCCTCCAAATCACAAGATGCGTTGGCTGTGGCCCACAGCCCCCCGCTGCTCCCTGGTTCTCATTAATCTCCTCTGCTCCTCCCAGTGGTCCCACTTCTCCCATGCTGTAGTGACCCAGTATGTGGAACCATTGCCACGGGTCTCCTATGTTGTAAATGCAATGTGGCACAAACGCGCGGAGGTCCGTCTTCTCGCTATTAGATCTCTGTTTTCCTCAAATGCAGCAAATATTGCTTCAAAAATGTTATAGAAGTGTAATATAATCAGATTAGCCGTGCATACGGTATGACAACTCTTATTAAGCAAATATATTGTTTTGTATATTTTGGATCTTACCTCTGCCAGAACACAAACTCACCTCATTTAGTATGGAATTGCTGCCTAGCTGACCATAGTGCTGGGTCTTCACAAACTCTTACTGGCTCAAAGGGCAGATGGGCGCAGTATTTCTCATGTATTCTTATTTGGCAGTCATCTGCATTGTCTGGCAGGGCTTTCCT
Organism: Hiodon alosoides; assembly: GCA_025775065.1. Lineage (NCBI taxonomy): Eukaryota > Metazoa > Chordata > Actinopteri > Hiodontiformes > Hiodontidae > Hiodon > Hiodon alosoides. The sequence continues at coordinate 12,062 of JAOYSI010053452.1, forward strand.
CAGGTCCTATAATTCATCAGTCAGCTCAGGAAATTTCCTTTGACTCAAGCTGATGTTCCTAATGAGCTGCAGTGTTGAGGACCAGTAATACGGAGCTGACTTTGGAGTTAGTCTTTTACTGTTTTTGCTTGCAGCGCTAGCGGTTCCTCTCTGATGGGTCTGGCAGGCAGTAGATGAATAAAGGAAGGGGAACCCTGATGAAATCAAGCCACCCTTTTTCCAGGTTCTTAGCTGTTTTTTTAATGATTTTTTCAGCTTCTACAGTGTCTCTACCTGTGTTTTCCACTGACGTGGTGCACCGCTAATTCCTGTGTAAAACAGAGCTTGTTCTCCTTTTTGTTAAACCAGAATACCAAACCATGGTTTATTATGTTAAAGTTCAATTAACAATTGATTTTCTCCAATGGTGCTTCATATTCTCCAATGGTGCTTCATAAACAATCTTTCCCCAGCTAATATCTATTGGTGCGTCATCTGTTTGGAAAGATACATTCGCAGGCGAAAAAGCAAAACTGTTTTCAGTAGATTATACATTATGGATTAGTGCCTCTGTAATGAACCTCCAGCTCTGTGTAATTGGGGAGAGAGAGCGCAGCCTGTTGTCACGGCCTGCTCCGTCAGAGGCGTCTGCTCATTTTACTCTCATTAACTGGAACCACGGTTTGCTTGGGCCTTTTCTGTCATCTCAGGCCATTTGGCACATGAAAGTTCCAGGAATGTGACAAAAAGGGATGTTTAGTGCTTGTGCGGACGGAGGTGACCCAAACTGCTTTCGCATTCAGACCAGACAGTACTGTGCTGATAATTCGGTTAGCCAACAAACTCTTTTCCTCTGGTTAGGTAGCTCTGACATCTGAAAGCTGTACAGGAAGGTGTGGCGGTTTGAAGGAAAGTGTGAGTGATACACACAAGTGCCATCAGGCTTTATTTAGCTAACATTATTTAAGCTTGATTAGAATCTGACTGCTACTTCTCTGGGAGTGTGACAGAAAAAGGACCAACTCGCAGAAAGGGCAGGGTCTCACCATCACAGCAAGTCCACACCCAGCATGAAGGCTGCCTTGTGGTTAATGATAGGTATAACTATATCTAAACAAAAAAATGCTTCTAAGGAGATCTTATTTTACCATAATGATTGTTTTCCTACATCATTTTATCTACACAAATTTCTCAGAGAAACATATAGTTTTCTCTGATTAATTTGCAGGAGAAACCATTGCCCGGGACTGAAAGATCTGAAAAGATCTGCAGTGGGATCCGCCCAGATAGTAGGCAGGGTATCATGTGATGTGTTTATTGTGTGTATGCATCTGTGTACGTGTGTTCACTAGCCTGAAGGCAAGTAAAGTCAAACTGATTTTAACATATATATCGTTGTGATGGGTTTCTCACACCAACCCTGTCTTTATTTTTGTTTTCTGGATCTTTTGCTTTTTCAGGTGGGAATAGACTCAAAGCTCATCGCTTGGCAGGCAGTAGAAGGGCTTCAAGTCAATAGTTCAGCTTAGCAGCACACACATCGGCGGGGCTGAGCTCGTTTGTGTTGGCGTTGCTGCTGTTGTTGTGCATTACTGCAGCTCAGGGACAGAGCACTCCAGAGATCAGTCTTTGTTTATTGAGTTTTCCGCAGAGCGCTTTCAGCCATTTTCTCTTCGACAGCGCTCTCCCTGCAGTGAACTTTAATCGTCTAAAGACTCTGAATACTGGTGTTGTCAGGAAGATAAATCATTCTGAACAACATGATGTGCCACAAGAATCTTGCGTAGTCTTTCTGAAGACAGAAACTCAGTCCCAAAAACAGCGTGGAGACTCTCATTCACTGGAGTCATGATGTTGGCGGAAATTTCAGCTCAGTGGATAGCTGCTTCAAAACTGAGCTCCCAGCTTCACCTTCCTGCAGCCTCCACTCCACTGCTGGGCGGATACAAAGAGGACAGAGCCAGCTTGTCACGCAGCAAAAAGTCCCTCATTCTATTTCAAATTCCATTATTTTGCAACGGCTGCCTTGAAGGCACTGGCTGTTCAGCACTCCATCCGGTCTATGTGAGATACAAGCTTTCATTGTGAATGGAGGTCCTCCAGACTTCTGCAGAGGAAGTCTGTCTTTCCCGTAGCAGAGGATGGGAGACAAAGACTTGAATGGAGGGCACAGGGCCGCTGTCTGGCTTGTCACGGAGCCTGCCGAGGGGTCTTTGTGAGCTTGTAACGGGACATTAGATATTCCTCCTTCCGAGGCAATGTGTTAGCAGAGTCAGTTCCAATTCCATTTATTTTCTGTTGGAAAAGATCCGGAGAGCGTTCTGATCCCCTGCCGATCTTTTTGGCGTTTCTTCCATAGCTCCCTCTGACTGGGGTTATGGACCAAGTTTCACAATTATGGTTAACTCTTGGATAATGGGAGCACTGTTTGTAAAGCGATGCTTTGATGCAAACAGAGCTAGAACACAACGCTAAATGGAAACGCCCGGCTTTAAGGGCTATGAGCACCTGGACCACACTGCGAACATTGCATTCTTCTGGATCCCTTCCACACCGAGAACGGGGGAATGCTCACATGGATGTACAGTGACCTTCAGCTGGGACGTTTCGCAATTTAGCGGATGTGAAAAATTCAGACCTTTCCAAGTTTTCCATCTGCTAAATATAGACCATTTAGCCTTGAACAAAACTGGATATCCCATCCAAATATACTTTACAACTCATTTAGTTCAGAAGTGCTGTTACACCCACAATATTTTCCTCACATGATTAACTGCTTTTTAAATGTTGTCCATAGGAATGGATTACCCCCATACTGATCTGCCAGATACGCCTGGGAACTCAAGTTAGTAGTGTTCAGCTGGTTATGATAAAAAATTAGGAATTAAAACAGAAGAAAGATGTTGATGATGAATGATGGGAAACTGACAGAGTGGCGTAGTAGGGATATTGTAGACAACGGCTTGGCTCCTTTCTGATCACATGACTTAGAGAGAAGGTCACACCAGCGGATTTGCTGACATCACTATTATAGTGCTTGAGACTGGACTTGAAGCACTGAGGAGAGAAACGTTCTTCTCCCTCAGTGAAAGAAGGCCATTGCGTTGCCAGGCTCATTTGATGAAGTGCCACTTTCCAGTCCTGTTAGTATTATCTCAGAATCTCAAAAGGAACAGTATGCCATTCTGCACATAACTTACCCTTTCTCTTTTTCATTTTTAAAAGCTGTCCTGCTAAATCTGGTCTGCCATTGTGAGTTCATGTTTGTAGTATGCCACAAAGTAGTATGGTCTTCATTCTAAACAGCTGTGCAGGGAATATACTAGTGATTTTAACTTGTTGGATCTGTGCTTGTCAGACACTTGAGGTAGCTGTAACTTCCGCAGGGGACAGTAAGAATGCATTAAGTTTGGTGGCTTTGCGAGGATGTGATGTTGCTACGGTGAAAGGAAACGGAATATAAAAGGGCTGCTTTTTATGGGAGACGTCTGCGGTGCCTAAGTGCCCAGGGGGACTCGTTTAAAGGAGCACGCTGAGCCACCGGACACAGAGCAGGAACTTGCTGAATTAATGGACGCTGTCGATTTGCAGTGTCCTCCTGGTCCCGCTGTGACAACACTGTGGTGTTTACTGATGTGGTTTGTAATGAAGTTGTAATTATTTAATCTCAGTTTGTAGAGGCTTATGGGGATACTTGTTATCTGTGTATTTAATCAAATGCCTGGCATGACTGTTCTGTATTGATGTGGATTTTAATCAGTTAATTAACTGGGCAGTGAATAATATAGCTGTATGTTTTTTTTTCTGTTTAAGATGAAAATGTGACACCAAATTTACCCTACACTCTTTTCCAAGGGAAAACTTTTCAGTACATCAATATACAGTTGTAATAGTATATAGAGAGAGTGTGGCAAAAAAAATAGACTCCAAAGTTTGTTACTTCTTTCATTTGTTTGGTGTGCAAGGTAATCGAGCATGCCTGATTTGGACCAGCCCTGCTCATTATAAATGGTCGCAACCATCAGCTCTAAAGTTATCAGCACCCCGGTTTGAGAGGCAAATCATGCCACAATCAATGAAAATTCCAGAAGACCTCCAGAAAAAAAAATGTTGCCTGTCAGTCTGGAAAGGTTCACAAAGCAAAGCAAGGCTCTGTGGCTCCACTGAACCACATTCAGAGAAAAGTTATCTGATGATCATCAAATAATAGTCCATTGAATGTAAGCTCAGCCACCACTTAGGCAGAAACCACTGCCAAATGCACCTGGAGTTCTGGAAAATGTTCTATGGATAGATTATACAAAAGTAGAGCTTTTCCACAATGGGCGCCATTACGTCATGTAAAAACCGAACATTGCATTCCTATGTAAGAAACTCACGCCAAAGGTCACATGTGGTAGTGTCATGGTTTGGAGTTTCTGTGCTGCATCAGGCCCTGGCATCTTACCATCATTGAAGGAATGTAGGAAAGAACCATGAATTTGGCTCTGTACAAGATAATTTTACAGAAGAATGATAAGCGACCTGACCGTGAGCTGAAGCTGAAGGGGTAGCTGGGTCATGCAGCAAGACAATGAACCAAAACACACCATAAAGTCTACATCAGAATGGTTGAAGAACAACACATTTTTAAGTTTTGGAATAGCCTAAGTCTAGATCTAATCCCATTAAGATGTTATGGCAAGACCTGAAACAAGCAGTTCATGATCGAAAAACCCACAAATGTCACTGAGTTGAAGCAGTTCTGCATGGAGGAGTGGGTTGAAATTCTTCCATTGCGCTGACAGAGTTAAATCAATAACTACAGGAAGCGTTTGGTTGCAGTTATGGCTGCTGAAGGTGGTGTAACCAGTCATTGAGTCTAATGGGGGTGATTAATTTTTCACACAGGGGCATTGGGTGTTGCATAGCTTTAATGTCTTTAATAAAAACATTAAGCATGTTTTAATGTTTTTAGGACAGAATGGACTAGAATTGAAGAACTTTATTGATCCTCAGGGGGAAATTGTACTGTTACAGCAGCAATGTAACACCGTCTGGACAAGATCCATTAAACAAAAACAACTATATATACAGTAGAGTGTTCCTTAGCATGCCTAGTATTTGCAAACATGTCTACAGGTATGAAACATGACTGGTATCAATTGAGTAGCATTTGTAGTGCACATGAACATGTCCCAATGGCCGTAGCAATCAGGGGCTGCATCGAACTGTCTGACAGCGGCCGGTAGGAACGACATCCGGGAAGTGCTCAGTCGAGCGCCGTAGCAGGATCTCCGTTGCTCTTTCACGCATGGTCCCTTTTATGTAATATCAGGTTTTTGCGAGACAATCTGACATTCAGTGTTAAAAAAATGCAGAAAATCATATGACAAGTGCTTTCACTGTATTACGTTGTGACCTGCTGACACATCTGTGGTGGCATAGATAGAATGCTGTAACATAGCTTTTTATGTCACTTTAATATAAACAGATTCTTTCCTGGGTGCACTTCTGTGATTTGGTGAGGGTCATGTGCAGCACAAACTCACACACAGAAAGCTTTATTATTATATTTATTGTAAAGGAAGCGGTGCCAGTCTAGGACACAACCTCACTAAGTACAATGCTCTGAGCTGGCATTTAAACCCATCTTCCCCATGCAGCGATTCAAGAATTATAAAAAGCTCCAACATTCATTTTTTAATGGAGTACCTGTGTACAAATTACTCCATTCATTGACTGAGTAGAGCTAATGTTCTGTTCTGTCAAGTGCTCAAGGCTGATACTAGATTCTATTGAAGGTTTCCTGCATGTCTCTTGTCTGAAGAACGTGCTTCCTGCAAAGGAGCCGTCACTCCCAGGAAACTTAAGCGGAAGGAATTCCAAGTGAGGGCTCCCTCTGAGAGAGAATGGTGGCAGTCTGGCAGGCCACCCCTCCCCCGTTGCCCAGCCGACAGATTATACCCAGAAGAAAGCCAGCCTTTGATGAAGGATTACTGCTCAGCTGGCGGGCAATTTATGGCCTAACAGGTCTGCTCTCTTGCACTGTCCAACTTTAAACTTGTGACCACTCCTTAATAAAAATTGAACAATTCAGAAATTTCTGTATAAAAAAAAAAACCCAAAATATTTTGTAGAGTGTCGCGCGATTTTCACCACCATATTAGTGACTAGTGTAGAATAATTGATAATAGTAAAAGTACTTTTGACAAAAGTAGTTTTGTTAAGCATTCTCAGTTTAAAAACCATTGTCTATCCAACAGAAATGTTTTCTAAGGCAGTGCTGAAGTCTTTTCCAGTTTGGGTTGACAGCCTTATCCTCAATGTGAGGTGGACCAACTGACACAAACCTTTTCCCAGCCCTGATCAACCCCACAATTCCCCTGGTCTGGTACGAGGATCACTTCTGTCTCAATGACAATGACTTTGCTGTGTTTAAACAGCTGCCCTTCTTGTCCACTGATGGGCCTTGGAGTTCTAAATACAACAAGGTCAGAATTTATTAACTTTGCTTATCCCAACCTCCTCTCTTTAATCCCCAAGGACACACAGACCAGAGCATTTATTCATGCTAAAAATTCTCCTTCTGGATGTTATTATTATTTCTGCCATTTTCAGCATACAGCGTGCCGGAACGTGCCTGGTCCAGGGGTGACCGATGACAGGCAGACAGTGTTCCAATTTACAGCTTTTGTTTTACGTTTTTGGAACCAACAGCTCAAAACACCTTTTCAGGTTGCATTAAATAAACTGCTTTTTAGCTTTTAAATGGAAAAAATAACAGTCTAAAATACTTTTCAGTCTAAATCTCAGACAGCTCTGATGTCTCTCTTTTAAGTCTTTATCAGTGCCACCTGAATGTTGTCTCATTAAGAGAGCCGCTCTCGGGTGCCTCGATTGGTCCGTGGCTGCGGGCGCGGCCCATCAGGCTGTCTGTCTGTCTGGGCCGTCTCGAGCATGTCCACAGGGTTGTGGGCTTGTGGGCGGGCATCGAGGATGCGTGCCACTGAGCGCTCTTTAAATGTAATGAATATAAATGAAAATATATCTGTTACGGCTAATTGTTTAACCAGACCCTTCCTATGTATTTATTCATTTTATTTATTGGGTTTTCCTTCTACTTAGGGGTCGTTAGAGTGATATAATATTGTCACAACTGCACAAACGCGATTGCTATGTAAAATTGAAATGTTTCCCATTGTTTTGGGACCGGTCTCTGACATTGACGAGACAGCTGAGTCGGAGGTAATCAGCTGAAAGCCCTTCCTCTGTTGAACTAAAACATCACCGACTGGTTAAAGTCATTTGTGGTCTGTGTAATTAGCAGAGACAACAGATGGGTAAATGGGGATTTAGGAAAGGGGGCTTGTTGAAGATGACAGGGGGCCAGGGGGAAGGGGGACGAGGGGACGGGGGGATTGTTATGTCCAGATGGGACCTGACTGTGACTCAGCACCCTCTGCATCTCTGTCAAGAAAGAACATAATCCAGTTTACTGATAAACATGGGAAAACTGCAATAGATATGTTTAATTTCACACCAACGCCATGCTTTTTGCTAGCACACGCTTGAGTTGAGTAGTTGTGTGAGATGTGGAACAGTTTTGTGAGAGCTTTGTAGCGGGATAAATGTTTTCGATGTTCCGATGTGAATGTAATGGTTTTATGCAGTTAGAATAGAATGGCAGCAGCTGGTCATTGCCGGCTGTGAGAGTTCTGTAGTGTTAATATAATATGACATTAGTAAGATAGTTACATGTAACTGTTACAGTTAAGTAAATATATATTCATAATTTAATAAACTTGGAGTAATAAAGCTTGGAGTCCTACTTTGAGATGCCCTGCTTTTGTCAGTGCGCACAGAAAAATTGACTAGTGGCAGGACATTTTCATTTTGTTCAGTTAAAAAACATAACAACCGGTTCACCTCTCTTGGTAGCTTAACACGCTTTCTTTCTCAATTGTGCTTTCCGCGGTGAATTACCACCATATTAACATATCAGGAGAAAATCTGATCAAATTAAGAGAGGATGTGGTTTACTGAGTCCAGACTCAGCTTCCTCTCATTGTTCCTGCCCTTGCCGTACTCTCTTATCAAAGCCCCGTAGTGCTCAGGTCCCCCCGACCTCTCACTGTGGTCCCCACCAAAAGCCCAAAATTGGCTGTTTGGAAAATGAATTGAAGAGATTGCTTTTGAAGTACTGTGCGGCGGGGGGCTGCATGTGCTGAGTATTCCTTTCCGTCTGTTTTAATGAAGAGCCTGATGCTGGAAAGAGGCCTGTGGTACAGAGCCTACCCAGCTTGTGACCATCTGTCTGGGCACAGATGGCAGCTGCCCCACCCGGACCTTCATATCCTGGCCCATCACCACTGAAGGTGTCACAGGAAGCCTACACCCCCCGCCTTTCCTTAGCTTACTTATATTTACGCTTATTGTGGAAATGAGTACAATTTGGTGACACTTCTACCTGGTCTCTCTATTTTAAGACATGTCAAAAAATAGCTCAGCCTCCAACTCTCCAAGCTTGGCCCTGTAAGCATCGATGAATTCCTGGCTCAGACTAGCCTGTCCTTTCCTAATGCAATTACTTGCTGCTGATGAGACCTGTTCCCTAGGACAGTTACATCACGTTTCACAATATCATATTAGGCTGCTGCCTTTCACCCTCTAATCCCCAAAGTCCATTTCAAAGCCTAATTCATCTTGTAGGATACTACTAGGAAGGAACATACTCATGTGTGTGAATTTTAAGGGGAAATATTCCCTTAGGGAATGTGTTGATCCTGGTGGTCCATTTAAGCTTTTCCCCATGGGGTTATATAAACATATCCATAAGTGTAAAACCTTGTTATTGTGATACTTGCTTTTAATATTGTTAATATACTTTACTTGTATTGATGTATGTATTAAAAAACGGCATGGAGAGGACAAAAAACGTTCATTACAACAGTGACATTAAGCTCCTGCTCTTAGTAATGTTTTTGTGTTGTTTTGGAGGACAACAAGTGGAGGACTGAGGATTGATCACACAAGCAGCTGCATTGATCTTCCTATTGACTGCATGTCATTCCTTTTATAGAGACCATCTGATTTGTCCTACTTTAATTCCTGGCCACGTGGCACAGTCCTCTTTCCATGCATCCCATGGGTGGATCATTTTTTATATCGCCGTTGATTCCAGAAATAGTTATTGTCACACTGCTTAGATTTATGTATTCTGTTTTATCTCTTGCCTTTACGACCATTGTGTCTCCAGCCTGAAAGTTTCCTGTGTCGTCTTCCAATCGTTTTGCGAATACTGGGGCCAGACAAAGGCTATGTTGCTACCCTACCGGATGCATCTGCTCTTGGTCGCCGCGGGATCTTACTTGCTAAGTACACAATACCACAGAGAATAGAAACCAATTCTCCATTTAGTTAGGACTAATCAGAGTTCAAGATCCTCTAATATTCAACAAGCTGCCTAAATATTGGCTGACCACACTAGGGGATTATAGGCTCCATGTTCCACTCATTTCTCAGCAAGTGAAGTATCAAGCCAGTTACCACAGGATAGTGCACCGTTGCAAGGTCCTGTTCCAGATAAATATGATATGTTCTCTATAAGTAAAAAAGAAATGATTAGCAAGCCAACTGTCGTCTAGGATCCTATAAGATCTTCTGTTTCCTACTTCCTCCCAACTCTGATATTGTCTCCATCTGACTCACACAGGCCTTTTTACCACAGCTGAGCATAATTCCCACCTGACCTGAAATCCATCAATGATGCCTTAAACAGGATGTTCCCATCACCAGAGAGCCTCCCTCAAGCAGAACTCTTAACACGGTTAACTTTCTAGGTGTCCACAAGGACTTTTCAGTCCACAAGGACTTTTCAGTCCACAAGGGATTTTCAGTCCACAAGGACTTTTCAGTTTGCCGCAAACGTAATTTAATTCCTACTACTGCTGCTTCCTAAAGAGACACCCTTTCAGAAAAGCTGAAAATGGTTTCGATTCTGAATAGCCAGAGAATATCTTAGGATAAAAAGGTCAGCAGCATGGGATCTGTTCACCATTTTGCCTGTTTAGAACTATATATTGCACTCAGAAATGAAAAGATGGCTTTTATTTTGAGGGTGGAATATTTGCTACTGAATGTTCCTCTTTCCCCCCTTTTTCATGAATTCCCTGAGACAAATAAATGAGTTGGCACTCAGAGAGCACCACTGCACACATCTCCTCAATAGCAATAGGAATGGGCCAGGGAATGCAGCAGTGGAATGTGAAAACATATGCTACTCAGATGGCTGATCTGTAAACGACTGCACAGATACCGTTTTTTATTTCCCTCTGAAAAACCGCGATCACAAGTTCGGCTGTGTGAGGTGGATGTGTTTTTTTTTATGTGAAGTGTCTAAATTATTATTGCAAACGGCCTCACTTGGATTATGACAGCTATCTGGTTATTTTTCAGGGATTCTGGAAACCGTTTCAGGTTACAAAAGTGTCTGAAAATGTGTTTGTGATCCGAGCTGAATGCATTAATTCATACATTGACACAAAAATACCCAAAAGCACTTTATCGCTGTCAAAGGAACGGAACTGAGCAGAGCTCTTCTTTTCCGAGGAATTTTGACTAAAGTACACAAATAAGTGATGCAGAGAGCTGTATTTGAACTGAAAAAAATATATGGACTGCCTATAGTGACTTACATATTATCGATAGTATCGTCTTTCATGTGGTGAGTTCTGTGTCTTTGTTTGATACTCGTACTTCAACAGTACCATGCATATCAATGTCCACCGATTTTGAGAGATCGTTGCCAAAAATCGTTGCAAAAAAAAGTCTCAGTGAAGGTCCTGAAAGCACATCCCCACTGTGTTGCCATAGGGACTGTGGCGAGAATCCACATGGTCACATTCAGTTGTAAGTACTGTGTAGACCTTTGTAAGGACAACTCTCCTCAGCACAAATGTAAATCGTCTCCAGTCCTCTCTAATGTGTGTGGTTGATGCAGAAACCCCTGCAGACACTGAACGAGAGGATCTGAATTTACAGCCTGCTTAAGCAAGCTTTAAGTTGTCCATGTGGAAGTTCTGTGTCTGGATCCCAACAGCACCACGGCACAATTTAAACTAGCAAGAGTTTAAGCTGACAAAAAAGTTGTACATACTTGTAATACACTATAAAGCACAACAGCACTCTTTTATGTTTTTGCATAGATATGTTTTGGGAGATTTCGTATATCACATGTATGCAGGCATAACAACTAATCATAATGAAGCCAAGGGAACTCAAGGAAACAATGTAAAAGTAGTTCTGTGCTGATTTTTGTTAATTCATGTATGAGACAAAAACAGTAGTATCCAGTCCAGTTATACAGGCATTCTGCGGGGGGGGGGGGGGAGTATGCTCCATGTCAATATACAGTATACAATATGCTGTATTAAACTGATTTTAAAAAGGAATAGTCCAATTCTTGTTCATGGCCGGATCAGAATTTGATATCAAATAATTGAATATCAAAACAATTGGCTTTTATGTCATAAGGTGGTTAATAAGGTGGTTGCAATTAAAAAGAAAATACACGTGCTAAAATTAATCACAATCCTAAAATGAAAATTTTGTTCATCCAGATATCTCTGACCTAGATCCTTCAAAACTATACAGAAACAAGCCATTTCATGACAAGCATTTCCATGGAAACTGGGCACAATCAAACAGATCATACCAGGAGTGGCCGAGTAAGACATTTGTGACTGTATCTAAGGGGCTATGGTTCTGCACAGCGCGGGTGATCAGCACCCCACTCAGGGATTTCTATGGTACTTTTCTCTCTCAATCACAGCTTTCCTATCAGGTTACACAACATATCCAGCCCTTGCTGCTTTTGTCTGTTGAGGCTGGCACTGTGATGTATGTCGATGCACTGTGTGCATCTGCAGCATGGCCTTTAAAGAGCTTTGCCATACATACAACATCAAGTCTCCACGTGAGGACCCAGCCTCAGTTCCTAATGTCTAATGATCTTTTTGCTACACAGAGAGGCTCTGCAGCTCCAGCCTTTGTGGAGGACACCCTCTAGTTTCTTTACTGCCATGCTGTGTATTGGTTAGACCGATCTATTGTTTCCTGGTGACAATCGGAGACAGGCCCTAATGTGAACAGGACATTTGTCCTAAGTTCTCCTCAGCGGCGTTATCTTCCTCTTTGGTTAAAGCAACAGCAGTGATTGTCCCCCCCTTTGCCCTTAATGCATTGACAGAAAGTGTGTCTCTTCCTCTTGGGCGAGTAATGTGACAGCATTACGTTTTTGTCTTTTGAATATTGAACCGTTATTATTGGCATATCTGTGCTCTCAAAAGAAGCGAAAACTCAACTACTGACTGACTGCATCTAGTGATTGTGCTTAGTAGGTCCCTATTCCATTGGCACTTTAGTCAATCAAGATCACTGTGTTTCACCTTATCCCTGACCTTTGGGAACGTCTAAAGTCATTTTCAATCCCTGTTAGTTGCCTGTGTCAGCAAAACAGATGGCCTCACTTTTGTTGATTTGCACACGCACGCACACACCCACACATGCGCGCGCACACACTCACACACACACACACACACACACACACACACACACACACACACACGCAAATCTATTTTGGGCCTTTTTTTAATCTTGTGAATGGCCAAAGTGATTTTTGTGGACTTTTCCACGCCAATGACCTACTTAGTCTTCCTGAGATCCCCCACAGCCTCTTTCTAGCCTGATGAGGGAAACTCATTGACTTCGCCGAACGATTCCTTTCACAGTTGCCCTTGTAATAATGGTGATTTCCTCTTGATGACAGAGGAGACTGACACCCCAATGCCTAATGTCAAACAGCAGCGGTTTGTCCTTCAGCCTCAATGCTCTCATTTACCACACACACCCGCAAACAGGAAGCCCATCCCCAACAGAACAAGAGCACTGTCATTTTCTCTACATTGCTACACAGATATGTTAGTTGTTAATAAGTCAGAGTGAGCTTTTTGTTTTTTTTCCTTATATGAACAATAACGTTCAAGATCTCTTTTTGAGGACTAAGATAGTTCAGTTTGGCGTAGTGGAGGTGTTCTTGATTTATTCACTGACTGTTTGTTAATAATGTATAAGTCTGAATTACTGAGTCAGTCACAGATTGGTAAACAATGAGATGCACACATGCACGCACACACACACACACACACACACACACACACACACACGCACACACACACACACACACACAACCACACTCACACCACACACACACACACA
>JAOYSI010053462.1:0-25296 GCA_025775065.1 Hiodon alosoides
TTGTCTTTTACACTTTCCAATTTAGAAAAAATATCCCCCCAATGTACAAAACAATATAGCTTGCAAGGAGCCAAATTATTAATTATTTAAAATGAGAGAAATGCCCCTTCCCCCTGGGCTAATGTACGTCGCCAGTGGGAAAAGACTTCTCTTAATTTTTTCAATCCATTTAAAAAAAATAAAATGTAGCTAAAATAATCTTTTAAAACACGGTACAAGAAACGCAGACTGGGTCCTGCTCCTAGACGACATCATGTGATCATGACGATGGCTAACCACGTCACCCTGTTTACGCTGGTCGACCATGAGCAGAAAATACGCGCGCTGCACTGAACTGGTCTCAAAATAGAGGCAATATTTTTGACGAGTACAATAGGCTTGTTTAGGTTTGTGTAGATGTCTTTCCTATGAGGCCATGGTTCCTATTAGTGTGGGTGGTCGTCGTGGTTGAATGACAGATGCTTTCGAATACTGTGCTGAAATGGATGCAGTTTCTGTTAGCATGGAACATCTAAAGGTCCAAGCCTAATTTAAAAGATAACGAGCTAATACATTCCTGTCTTCAGCACACGAGAGGTTAGTATCCATATTCCGAGATTATGTGCTACCAGTCATTTAACAGTTCACTGATTTAGGAAAATAATAATGGTTTATGGGAATAAAGTGTTTATTTTATAGTGCATACCCAAAGCCTAGATTCGGACTTCTGACCTGAACACAGTGGCATGTCTTAAGAATTTATGATTGAATGAAAATGAATGGTATATATGAAAATACGCTGTGATATATCCTGCTCCAGGAAGATCAGATGCATTCTGTATCATATACAGCCACTTAAAATGGTCCCATGATTATACCTAGTCACTACCCAGAATGCATTCTATCAAATACCTACTCTAAAAACTTTAGAAGTTAAAATCGAACAAATGCCACAATCTAAAGAATTTTTATGGTGACGGAACTTGGTTATATACTAGTTTAGACAATTGTGTGGGGAAAATATAAAATGATGGCTGAGATAGAGAATACATGTCGCCATGACACATCGCAGCGTCTGATGAGATTGATCTGCGGTAACGCGCCCGTTCTGAACTTTTGGGATATTCAAGATGGCGACCCCCATGCACAGAATAATTGCTCGTCGACAGGCGTAAGTTTTTTTCATTTATTTTCGTTTTCTTTTCAAATATATTATTATTTCAAACAGGTTAAAGTTTTACTACCATTAAATACAAATGTTATCGACGTGCAATCTTAAATAAGAGCAATAAATACGAGAGTGCCAGCGATACCGTTTCAGCTAGTTATCCACATTCCATACCATTGTATATTTTAATCTCGTTTGTCTAGATTAAATGCTGGGTTAGGTTTTTTTTCCCGCATTTGATTATGTTAACATCATTGAACTAAGAGAACTATCTCGCAGGGTTGGATCAATGGTAGGTTGTGTGTTTGTATGGCAAAACATAGCGTTGCGTATTTCAACCAGGGAGGCAAATAAGCAACATGTTCGCTGTCAGAAGTGCTTGGAATTCGGCCATTGGACGTACGAGTGTACCGGGAAAAGAAAGTACCTCCACAGACCTTCGAGAACAGTGGAGATGACGAAGAAGTTGAAGGAAAGCGAGAACAAGCTATCTATTGTGCTTGGGTGGGTCTCTTCCATAAATTCTTTTTTTAGTACAATTGGAAGGTAATTAAAAAAAAAAAATCGATTTATGAGTTAAACTGTGTTTCCTGTCATATTTTTACCCTACAGTAATAAGCAGTACACCACACTTGTCCTATTAAAATGTGTGAAAAACAACATTACAAATTGTTCTTTGTCATTTTCCATTGCTAATATATCATGATTTATAGGCAAGGAAAGGAAGGCTCCAATGAGAAGAAAGTAAAAAAGAAAAGGTATTAGTTTAAACATTTTCATATTTTATTCTGACCTCCTTCAGGTTTTGAACAGTTAACAGAAGTAACGAGCGTCGTTTTGTTTCAGGTCAAAGGAGTCGAGCGGCTCCTCCAGCAGTAGCAGCAGCAGCGAATCCAGCAGCTCTTCAAGCGACGACTCCCGCCTCTCCTCGGACAGCAGCGACAGCAGCAGCGACAGCGAGGACAGCTCCAGCTCCTCCTCCTCCTCCTCGTCCTCCTCTTCCTCCAGCAGCTCTAGCTCTGACGCCGACTCCACCAGCGGCAGTAGTTCTGACGAAGGCCCACCCAAGAAAAGGAAGAAGAAGTGAGGTCATGGAGGTCATCGTGTGTCACAACCAGAATTCCAGCTCTTTGGCGGTACCCCCAGCTGAACAGAGTATTTTAGAATGTTGCCTAACATGGTGCTCTGTGTAATAGGCTGTGTAGAGTTTGGTGTAATTTTGTCACAAAAGGTTCTTTCCCACTTCGCTGTCAGAATATTCCGAGGTTATACTGTTTTGTTTCACGATTTGGGGGGCGGGGAGTGAGAACCTGTTGCTTATTTTATGGTCATGTAAACATTTTTTTCTTCTTATTAGGTGTGTTAAGATCATTGTATGCTGTGACTTTACCTCTGCGTGTACATGTAAGACGATATGAGGTTCTAAAAACAAATAATTGAAACTTTTTGGTTTTTAGGTCTTAATTGGCCATTTAGACCTTTGACAATGCACAATTTTTTTGACAAAGCATGTTAATTGACTTGAAAGGACTTAATTAAGAAATTAGTCTTTCCATTTTTATTTACTTTAGATGGAATTTAACTGTGTGTGTGTGTGTGTGTGTGTGTGTGTGTGTGTGTGTGTGTGTGTGTGTGTGTGTGTAAATAAATGGTTTTGAAGACCTCAGCACGTTACATTTAGCAGAACACACACCTAATCTGTGAACAGAGCTTTAAAAAGTGACTTTTAGTCATAATTAGACGAATAATGGTGAACAGTAAAAATGCCTTTTTTTGAGAGAGAGGTTCTACATGGTGTCCATGCATTGAATATTCCCCCCCCCCCCTCAGGTGTAATGACAAATGGTAAATTGTTTCAAATCCTCGTAAATAAGTCAACATTTTAATTTAGCTGTTTATACTTCGCTTTTTCCTGGTCTTCATATAGGTGAACTGTCCGATAACGTTTATGATTTGAGTTTTAACCTGGATGCTTTTTTATTTTATTTTTTACACCAATGCATAATCTCATAGAAACCATTCAGTGTAATTTGAATGATGTTTGTATAGTTATTTCATTCAGTATGAGTGTTTCTTGGAAGAAGGCCATTGTTTTTATTTTTATAATGTTCTTAATAATGAAAATAAAATGGATGAAATGTTATTATTTTTGTAGATTATTTGACTGCTGACAGTAATTTCAGCAGTCAACTTTTGGATGTCACTGATAAATAATTAGTCTTGTGAAAGAAACTTTTTTTTTCTCTCAAATTCACAAAAGTTTTATTCAGTCTGTTGCTACCTGCTTAGTAGCCGGTATAATTTTTGTTGCAAGAATAAACCAAAATTAGAGAAACAATATTAAGATTAATAAGTAAGATCTGTAAGCAGATGTGAAGGTGAAGCAAGGGCCCAGTTGTTATAACAGCCTTAGGAAAAGGTTTTCTCTGTTAATGGCATAGTGACTACGGTATTTCCAGTTAAATCAAGCAACTAACTTCTATGGGTAACGATGAACCAAATGTGCTTGGCCACACTTTGCAAAATTATAATATGACATCTTTTACTTAATATTCTCCATGAAGTTCTGTTTGTGTAATCAATCCTAATTAAGGAGAATAATTGTGGATCATGTATTGATTTAACTGCATTCAGTTACTGTATCCATTTTGACTCAGTAAAACACAGTTATGTGTATTGGAACTACTTGATGGAATGGCTGGTTGGATGATGTGTTATTCACAAAATTATAGTCTGGATTTAATCACATTGTATGGGGAGTGATGACATTGGCTGTTTTATATGGGTTTGATCCTGAAACTGATGATGGTGTTGGACGTCTGCTTTGTTTTCATGGGCTAGGTTACTGGTTGTGTGTGCAGGACATATCTCCTGATATCTATCAGGAGCCAGGGGAGAGAGGTGAGGAGGGGTGACCCTGGACTATCTGGGAAGGTTGAAGACCACAACCAGTTGTAGGGGATGAGTAGTACCAGGAGGGAGTAGAGCTTGTCCATGTTACGAGAGACAATCGTCGAAGGCAACACCGGGACTCTTCCCAATGGTTGTTTGTTCCATAGTGATGGAGAGAGGAAATATAAGCAGTAAGAGTGAATAAATGAGACAAGTCAAGGACGCATACATATCCCCATTTTTCTCTGCGTGATCTAGAGGTTCTGCTGTTTGACTGACCCAGGAGAATAAGGACAGACGAGAGAGCCGAACTTAGTGAACTGCAGTTTTTTTTTAACATTTAATATAACAACGTGTGATGAAATCAATTATGGTAATGTGTGCTGCACAGTTGAAATATTTTCTCAATTGATTTAAACTTTTTAGGTTGCCAAATTCAATACACACATTCAGATATTCATCAAATGCATTGACCTGCGCTGATAAGGAAATTGCGACACATGCAATTAAAGTTACTGCTATTAAATACAATTTTTCACATTTGACCAAAATTAAACTGGAAAAGAAAGGACATGTGGTTCACAATAGGAACAAATGGTTTACCTAGAAATATTATTTTAATATCAATATTAAACTGAACGTAAGCGTTCATCTTTGGGGCGTAAATTTGGATATAAGGAACATGTCTTCTATTTTCATGAGGTTTTGCAAAAATGAAAATGGCAGGTTCATTACACACCCTACACGGGAAGGCTGTGGAAAAGTCCAGAGTCATCTAGAAGGGATTAAACCTCGCGAGAAGAGAGCGAGTTTTGTCATAATGTGAAGGATTACCCTCTCTCACGAACAGCAGCCGGTTCAAGCTACAAGACCTTAGTTGAGTGGATAATGATTTGAAAGAACAGTTTTATATCCACCCTTAAGCTTATATTAATTTGTATACTCCATTATCCTATTTGTTATTAAGCAACAGATCCTAGCGAAAAATATTTTTTTCTTTACCTCGATAGTATACAGTAAAACATGTCAGTAGTAGGATTTGATGTCGGCTTTCAGAGCTGCTATGTTGCTGTAGCCCGATCCGGAGGGATAGAAACGGCAGCGAACGAGTACAGTGATCGGAGTACACCGTAAGTAACGTACATTTGTTTTCCTCTTTTTATAACTTACAATTAATTGTATTTAAAATTATGCTGTGAGCTATTAACTCGCAGTAATAAGCTCCTGTACGTTAGTTACTAATGAATTCGGCGTAAAACCGTGTGCGGATCACATGTGAATGAGCATATCCTGTTCATACTCTTTCTCCTTTGTAGTTATGTCGTCATGTTAGGTAGACTGCCTGGCCACTAGTTGTTCATTTTATAATCGACAGTTGGTACATTAGTTTGTGATAGGTAGTTGTGGAGCTGTGCTACTAACCAGGCTCGTGTTATTGTGGTGATGTAAGTAGCTGTAACTAGCTGGACGATTCACGTTAGTGCGTAGAGATGTGCTAGGATGGTTTCAGCTAATAGAAAACACGGCAGGAATATTCTAGAAATGTATACCGGAAAATGGGTTGAGCCTTAGGTAAGATATTAAAATACACACCGAAGAAAGGATTAAGATACTAAATATAAATGTAAGACCACTAACGGTTAACGTTTACAATTCTAGAGTGCGTTATTAATTTAAACAGTTGTTAGGTTGGTATACTATCGCTAAATCATTATGAATTGAAAATGCAGACTGATGTTATGTACTAAGTGTAAAGTATTTAGAGAGAACCATGACAAGTTATTTTTTTATTGATTTGCTAATGAAATTTTTTTTGCGTTCTCAATTAATTCGTCTGAGATTAAAGCACTGCACATTAACAAAACGATTTTAGCAGTTGTCACGTTTACTTAAATTAGCCAGACGCTTCTCGTCTAATGAAACCAATCTAAAGGCATATACGTTTTCCTTCTGTGTTTACATATATTGACCAGGAAAGAAAGAGGTAGTCTAAGAGGTTTTACAGTGACATATTACTGACACTTTTTAACCAATGATATTTTGTCGGTAGCATGTCAGTTTTATCATAGCAGTGAAGAGTTTATGGATGTCTGAAATGCATCTTTGAACTTGCATCTTTGACATAATATTGACACTTTTTAACCAATGATATTTTGTCGGCGGCATGTCAGTTTTATCATAGCAGTGAAGAGTTTATGGATGTCTGAAATGCATTTAAGAACTTGAATATTTACAAATATAAATGTTAACAAAGCATGCTTCAAAAGAATTTGTATCTTACTCTGTAAATGGAACTGTGGGAACGATTAGCAACTTGAACTGTTTTAATGGGGATCACCTTTAACATGCAGGAGTTGGTTATAGGAAATAATGGTATGTTTGTGGGCATGTTCTATTATTTGGGTACCTTGTATTAAATTTGCTCTGAATAGTAACAATTTATAGTTTAGCTACACGCATAACCAAAAATACCTGTGTTGTCAAAATGTGTTTGTTCTGGCACAGTTGCTATTGCAAAATACCATTTTGAAGAACTTATTCTCTGTCTCCTGAATTGGTTGCCACATTTTCATCACACCGACTGGTGTGAAACCTTGCTTGTGTAGCTTTTACATTGGTTCTGTGCAAAAACCCAAAGTTTGGTCTCCCAGCATTTTGATTTGTGTAATTATTATTTTATTTAATTTTTTACATTGGAGGGCGCTACACTGTATCATGATATAAAGTGTACAAGTGGCCGTTTTCCTCTCAGTTTTGCATCACTTTTTTATTTTAGCATTGCACAATTTAAAACTGTCGTTAATTTTGATTTTTTCAGATCATGTGTGTCCTTTGGACCTCGGAACCGTTCCATAGGGGCAGCCGCCAAAAGCCAGGTACGTTTGGGATTGGAGTGCTCAAGTAAAACATACTGTCTTAGCTATGCAAATCTTTCTTCATGTTTAGCAGTCTCTTTTGGCAATATGCAGTGTTTAGATTAAGTGGCCAACTGCCTTGCTACCAGAGCCGGACCATCCTCCGAAGGTTATATCGTACAATGTGTGTAGTTCAGTGGCTTAAATACCTGAAAGAAACTTTTTTTTTTTTTTTTTTTTTTTAAATTAAACCAGGTCGTTACAAATTGCAAGAACACGGTCCAAGGATTCAAGCGATTCCACGGCAGGGCATATACTGATCCATATGTCCAGTCTCTGAAGCCCACCCTCGTCTACGACCTCGCTCAGATGCCCACAGGAACCACTGGCATCAAGGTAATTGTTCCCAGCTCTTTATTTAGTTTATCCCAACATAATGAGGATTTGCCTTTGGGGAGTAAAAGTAATGTTAAAACGGCAATGGACCTCATCCCTTTAAAAAAAAAAAAAAAGGCTCCCATACACCGCAAATTTTGACCTCTGCGGGGGTTCCGCTTTTAGGGAATTTATTTACCATCTACCCAGCTGCAGTGTATGTCTTGCATCTTCTGTTTAAACCTTTCCCTTCTCGCTGCCTTACCAACCAGTAGGGGGAGTGTGATGAGTGGAATTTGCCTTAGAACATTCTGTCTCGCTGTTGTGTTTTAGTGCAAATCATGTATTCTGCTCCAAGGTTATGTACATGGAGGAGGAGAAGGTTTTCAGCATCGAACAGGTCACTGCCATGTTGCTGACAAAACTAAAGGAGACCGCTGAGACTGCTTTGAAGAAACCTGTGGCTGACTGCGTTATATCTGTGGGTATTTTTAAATCGACGTCTTAAGGGAACTATTTGTGTTTCAGAGCCAGAGTAATAGAGAGCAGTGGTTAAACTTTTCCACTCGAAACCCCAGTGGCCAGAAAAACCAATCAGTCTCATTCACCACTATGCATCATTTGGTTTGAAAACAATTGTTTGTTGTAACGAGTTGCCTGGCTTTAAATGGTTTATAAATATTTACCAAAGTGCATTGGTGCTCTGTTATAGTTATACAACACTGGTGCCCTAGCTCATACTTGACAATCCAAGGATGCTGAGGGTCGAGTGATATTAAGATATTAACTTAGACTAGGTCAGTAACAAAGGTAAATGGATATGCAGCATCCTTGCAAATGAACAGAGGTTGATGGTGTTTGTACATTCGTGTGTTTGTGGGCCAGAGTAATGTTTACCCATGCCATGTTTTCAGGTCCCTTGCTTCTATACCGACGCCGAAAGGAGGTCTGTGATCGATGCGGCCCAGATAGCCGGCCTCAACTGTCTGCGGCTCATGAACGAGACGACCGCAGGTATACCAGCAGCACGCAAGCCTGTGGAGTTCAGATGGAATGAGCGTGCCATCCAGTAGGGTGTTGAATTTAGTCCCCCTAGATAGGAGGGGGGGGAAGTATTAAAATTCACGGTTCCTCCTCCCCCTTGCAGTTGCACTGGCGTATGGGATTTACAAGCAGGATCTTCCGGCCCCTGAGGAAAAGCCACGGACGGTGGTATTCGTCGACCTTGGCCACTCTGGATATCAGGTCTCCGCTTGTGCCTTCAACAAGGGGAAACTCAAGGTGAGTTTTTGACACAATTGTGTGAAAATCCTCCTTATCGCCACCATTGTCCAAGACTTGGTTCCTCTTCAAAAATTCCTTTTCAGGTCCTCGCCACAGCATTTGACCCGCAGCTGGGTGGCAAAGATTTCGACGAGGCGCTGGTAAACCATTTCTGCGAGGAGTTTGGTAAGAAGTACAAGCTGGATGTTAAGTCCAAACCCAGAGCACTGGTCCGGCTCGTCCAGGAGTGCGAGAAACTCAAGAAGCTGATGAGCGCCAACTCTTCCGACCTGCCACTCAACATCGAGTGCTTTATGAACGACATAGATGTCAGCGGAAAGCTCAATAGGTGAGTTCTCGATTGATTGAATAAAATAGCAACAGCCTGGCCTAGCACTGGGGGTGTATAATTTGTGGGTTCTGTGTAGGTACACTGTGGGGGGGAACCTGTTGAGTCACGTTTACTGAATTTGGGTTAATATTCCTTCGCTGTGTTGTCACAGAGGCAAGTTTGAAGAGATGTGCGCGGGGCTTCTGTCAAGAGTGGAGGCGCCTCTTCGAAGTATCATGGAACAAGCCAGTAAGAACCCCCAGCTTTAAGCCACGGTGATGGATATTTGGGTCGGGTGGGGAAGAAAGCCTGTATTTTTATTGATGTGTTGCCTTGGCGTTGCTAACGAACCTCGCAGAATATCGGTTCTCTCAGTAGCCGTGCATGGGAAGATTCAGCCAATGTCAGCATAAGGAATTTGATGCGCTCGTATCATTCTGTTGTGCAAACGGAATCTGACACCTTAACGTGGATAAAATCTCCCGTGCCTAAGATTTTGTTATGTTGTAAGCATAATAGGTGTGCAACGTTGAAAAATACCGGTGTTTTAAAACCGTGCTGTTTGATGGCGGGTTTGTTGACTGTTGTTTTCTTCCCGTCAGAGTTAAAGAAGGAAGACATTTATTCAGTTGAAATTGTGGGGGGTGCCTCCAGAATCCCAGCCGTCAAAGAGTGCGTCAGCAACTTTTTTGGGAAAGAGCTCAGCACCACACTGAATGCGGATGAGGCTGTCGCGCGGGGGTGTGCTTTGCAGGTCAGCATTGTTACGCTCTTTGTTTTCCAACGGTGACCCGAACGCACCCATGTTGTTTCCGTAACCACCGCTGTGACGCAGGGCCGTGACAATGGCCCCACAGTTTTTAACGCCTGGCGGGCGTCACGTCCCCGCCTAAGGAACTCATTCAGATGGACTTTAGATAATTCACTAGAGAGCTTTGTTTGATTTATATTCCTTAGGAAAATGCCTGTAGTGTCACGTGTGAAATATTGGCTTTTTGCAAGTCAGATCAGTTCAAATGCTAGAACTAATTTCATTTCCTTGCAAAAATTGAATTATGTTGGCTTAAGTGATTCCTGAACATCAAAAAAAAATCTAAAATACCCCTTACTCCACAGTGCGCAATCCTGTCCCCTGCATTCAAAGTGCGAGAGTTTTCCATCACGGACTTGGTCCCCTATCCCGTTTCCTTAAAGTGGAACTCTGCAGCTGAGGAGGGGTTGAGGTGAGACCACTGCTGTACTCCGGTGTCAAACTTTCATTTTCACCTGTCCTGAACGTAATTTGGCAACTGCAATGATCCTTTTTTTTGTGCTCTTGAATTGTAGTGACTGTGAGGTCTTCCCAAAGAACCACCCTGCTCCATTTTCCAAAGTGTTAACTTTCTACCGCAAAGAGCCGTTCACTCTGGAGGCCTACTACAACTGTCCCAAAGAACTGCCATATCCAGACCCCACAATAGGTAAGGGCAACCCCCTGTCCCTTTCTCATAGTAACGCATATCAATAGATTTAAAGAACGCGGAGAACCGGTGTATGTGTGCACAGTGACAGGATAGAGACCTGGTAAATTGGGGGTGGTAATAATATGCTGATGGTTACAATATGCTTAACATATAAGCACTGCAAAATCACTCTGGATAGGTAATTGTAAATGACTGGTTGGTATGGGTTGAGTAGAAAAGATGGAGTAATTGTAACAATTACCATGGGAAAGTGGTGAATTCCTCGCTGGTGGGATTTCGGATATAAAGCCGGAACCGTCAATTGCCAACTGCTTTTCAAAGCATACGTTTATCACAAATTGACAGCCATCAAATTATTGGAAACTTTGTCGTTCATTGCTTACAGTTGGCATCCATCCTGGCTTCCTTTACTACATTTATCTCTGTTGTGTTGAGCACCAAGAAGTGGCGTCTGGTTTTGCAGAGGAAATGAGGAAAAAAAATGTTTGTCTGATGTCCAGGTCAGTTTATGATCCAGAAGGTGGTACCCCAGGCTTCCGGCGAAAGCTCCAAGGTGAAAGTGAAGGTCCGGGTCAACGTCCACGGGGTCTTCAGTGTGTCCAGTGCCTCGTTGGTGGAGGTTCAGAAAACCGCTGAGGGAGAGAGCGAGCCTATGGAGACGGAGCAGAACGCGAAAGATGATGAGGTATGGCCCATATCTCAGACTGAACGGAAGGCAATTCTCCCAAAAAAAATGTGATTCAGTGATTAGGAAAATAAGTTTCCTGGGCTTATAGCTCTGTAATTGGATCAACTGGCACATTTCTTCAACTGTGTACAGCGTACGAGTCTGTTTAGCAAATGTTGCCTTTTCTTCAGAACAAAATGCAGGTGGACCAAGACGACCAGAAAGTCCAAGGTGACAGCGAAAAAGAGACTGCAGATAAGAAGGCTGAGGAAGAAATGGAGGTAATTCAATATTCCCGTTTTCTTTTCGATTAATTCCTCCTGTTCTCTAATGGGTTCATCGTGAAGCATTACACATGCGTTCCTAAGTCCTATATGGCACTGTTAATTTACGGGCCCGTATTAGTACCACTGCTTACAAACCGCTTAGTTTGCTGTTCCAAATGGCTACAATTGCCGTTCTTTTGAACGGGACGTGGGATTTTGCTGCAAAGGTTGGTATTTTCGGCTACTTGGAGGGTAAACCATGTAGAAGTGCGCGAAGGAGAACCTCACTCTTAACGCAGACCTCCAATTCGTGACGTTTATTTGTATTATACCATAAACTCTGTCAGTCAGCTGTTTTGCGTCTAGTATGTTGTCGTACTAATTAAAATGTATGTGTTCTGCAGACTACTACAGAAGAAGGCAAACCGGAGAAGAAGCCTGACCAGCCTCCACAGGCCAAGAAACCCAAAGTGAAAACAAAGACTGTTGACCTTCCAATTGAGAATAGCCTGCAGTGGCAGCTAGCCAACGACATGCTCAATCTCTTTGTCGAGAACGAGGTAATGTAGCTTCGAGGCGTTAGTTTTGTATTGTTTTTTAAAGTTTCACTTGACACACTTGGTTGAGAGTTTGCACCAGTCTGTCGAATTGAGGCATAGGTCTTTATCTCACTTCCAAGTGAGAAGGCCCTGATTATAAAATAACTTCAATAGTTGGGAACGTGCTTTTGAAATCCGAGAGTTTGGAAGAACACCTCTGATTTTGGTCAAACGAAACCTTTTGTATCCTTCACTCTGGAGAAAAATGTTATCGAAGTGTGTCGGTAAGCAAATGGCTAATGTCATTTCTTTTTAATAATTAAAAAAAACCGAACCAATGTGATTTTTTTTTTTTTTTTTGTTAGGGCAAGATGATCATGCAGGACAAGCTGGAGAAAGAGCGTAACGATGCCAAGAACTGTGTGGAGGAGTACGTGTATGAAATGCGTGACAAGCTGCACGGAGTCCTGGAGAAGTTTGTCAGTGAGGCTGTGAGTATCCTGAGGCGCTCCACGGGCTCTTATGGGGAAGGTACTGATGACAACCAGAACCAGGCTGGACTAGGTCAAGTCAAGAGCGACATGGAGATCTGGATCCAAACATGATATGACTGGGCCCGTGTTGGCTGTGTCTCCTCATTCCCCTTCTGGTGCTCACCGTTAAGTTGTATCACTTATCTAGATCACTTTTATCACTTTTATTTTACAGTCATTAAAGAAGGGTGTTTGTGTACATTGCACCTAGAATATCTTTCATCTCTTGTTTTTTTTTTAATCAAATGCAGGACAGAGACACTTTCTCATTGAGACTTGAGGACACAGAAAACTGGTTGTATGAAGACGGAGAGGACCAACAAAAACAAGTATACATTGATAAACTTGCTGAACTGAAGGTACGTTTTGGCTTGGTTTTCTCTCTTTGTTCGTATGCTATATGTAATGCATCCAGTGAGCGAACAAAGTTTCCTCCCTCCAGAAACTTGGCCAGCCTATCCAAGAGCGATTCATGGAGTCCGAGGAGAGACCCAAGGCATTTGATGAGCTTGGAAAACAAATCCAACAATACATGAAAATAGTTGAAGCATACAAAACAAAGGTAACCGCACGGTGTTACACTGGCGAAATGTTGCGTTTTGTTAACGGAGGCGTCCCAGAGTACTGCTAACACTCCCCTGCATGACGTTTCAGGAAGAGCAGTATGAGCACCTGGATGAAGTGGAGGTGGACAAGGTTGACAAGTTGGTGAATGAGGCCATGATCTGGATGAATAGCAAAATGAACCAGCAAAATAAACAGAGTCTTACCTTGGAACCTGTAGTCAAAGTCAAAGAGATCCAGTCCAAAACAAAGGTATGAGATTTTTCTAGCTTCAAAAGATTGTGGTGGGCCCACATTTCAAAGATAAATTAAAACGTAGTTCTTGTAGAAATGCCAGGAATTCCTCTGCTCTGAACTTCAATGTCACTTCCATTAAATTATTTTAACGTGGGCAGTAGGAGTATCCTAAGCATTGAAAATGTGAATAAAAATCTGATCAAATAAAGGATTTAGCTTGGCAAAATTGCATGCCCTGTTAGATGTTATGTTAGGGTCATCCATGACCCTTGGGGACAAGTTATTTTTTTAAATTTGGAAACATTTAGCAACTTTTACTTCAAATATGTATGCCGGCTTGCATTCAGTATCTGCAGTGCAGGCAAATAGTTTTAAGGACTATACTTGATTTTATATAGTCAGGAAGGAAACGCTGGCAAAAAGGGTTCCAGAGAATGAAGTCGCAGTATAGGATAGAAGATCTAGGTAAACGCGTCACCGTGGTTGGAGTATGTTATCCTTTTAGTTCATTTTAATTAAAATCCTTATGAGGTGCACACCTGTGTCTTAAGCGTTGTTTTCTAAGTAACTAAGTAAATGAGTCTTCGTTTTGTTTTAATGTCTAGCAAACAGTGTCGTAGAGTTGACATTTCCGAATTTAAACAATAAATGAAGCACGTCATTAAAAAAAAAACAAAATCTATCATCAAACGTGAAAAAAGAAATCTTACTTCCCTGCCCCACACAGGAGCTGTTTTCTGCCTGTAACCCCGTCGTGACAAAGCCCAAGCCTAAAGTTGAGCCGCCCAAGGAGGACCAGGCAGCAGAACAAAACGGCCCGGTAAACGGACAGGAGGGAACGGAGGCCCAACCCGTCAGCCCTGAGCAGGGCATGGGGGAGACCACGGGCAAGGCTGCCACTAACTCTACAGACGGCAAGCTGCCGGATATGGACCTTGACTAGCTGCTGGAGGCTCCTTTAGAAATCTCTTCCCCATGACCATTGTCTTGATGTTATTTAGGTACTGACCTTTACCATAAATATTTTCATTTTGCCTTCATGGCATGTATTTTTTTTTTTTCTTCATTTAGTGTTATTTTTTTCTTTCTTTTATTTAAATTGAAAATTAACATGTATCAATTCAGGCCGTTTGACATTAGAATGTGAGTGCAGATTGCAAACTTAATCTGTGTCATTGGCACGTCTTGATTTATAAAATTGTTTTAAACATCTTTGCCTTAGCTTATTGACCTCATTTACACTATTTGAGAATGTAATCCCGTGATGTAAAAAATTAAATACATGTTTTTTTTTTTTTTGGTTTTTTAAAGTATGGTAAGGTGTTTGAGACTCTTTTCCTGGTTTTGGAAGATCTCCTAAAAAATTAAAATTTGGCATTTATTCAAGTTCTTTTCCCCTATAGAATTTTTCACTCTTGCGTTGTAAACTGTAATGGTTTCTTTGGTTTCTGTTCTGTGCATGGGGTCTCCCACTACAGTTTTGTGTTTAAGGCATAAAACAAAGTTTTGTTATTTTATTTTGTATTTAGAAATTACTATAAGCATATAGTAAACTTGAGTACTGAAAAAAATACTTTCCTTACGTAGATTCAATCAAAGAGTATCTTTATTTTATAAACTGTTTCCCCCCTTTTCCCAAAGACTCACCACCCAAGAAAAGCTCCTGACCGTGCAGTGGGATTAGTCACACTCAAAAACTGAAATAGTGATAGTATAAATATGGTGCTGAGCTGTCCAAACTGCTCAGAATTATGGGGTTCTTAAAGG
This sequence comes from Hiodon alosoides, assembly GCA_025775065.1. Lineage (NCBI taxonomy): Eukaryota > Metazoa > Chordata > Actinopteri > Hiodontiformes > Hiodontidae > Hiodon > Hiodon alosoides. The sequence goes on from JAOYSI010053462.1 coordinate 14,900, forward strand.
AAAGTAACCTATTAGTGATGGTTAACATTTCAGTTTCAGTTGACCAAAGCTTTGTGTAATGACCAAAGTCCATTTGTCAAAATTAGTTAAACTTGATCCATTAGTTAGTCAAAATTAAAATGGCTGCTGAAGTCTAATACTCATCACAATGAACATTCCAGCCACAAATTTCTCTAATACGCAGGAGTAATTGTTTTGGTTTATTAAATTACGGCGTGGAGTCGGGATTAGTAAATTTAAGTCGTGTTGAATAGGAGAATACATGTCCCAAACTATGGATACGCATGGTATTACAGTTCCAATATCACTAGCAGTCCTGTAAGCGGACACCCATAAAATATCCCCTTGTTTTAACATCACATTAATCGTCTAGCTGCTATAACAACACGCCACTCAAGGTGTCTAAACTTCCTATGTAAACATTATCATAGTTCTCTGTACTTGCGTGAACTGTATTTGCTCCCCATTTATCAATTATTCAAAATATTTATTTTTTTAATACATAAAAATAATAAGAGTGTTCCTGATTGCTTGTGGATCCTTAAAGCGAGAAGATACCAGATTGTCTCCAGCTGCGAGTATAAACCGTGCTCAAGTCTGGGTGGCAGCCTGACTGCCCCTGGAATGGAGGCTGTGCTGCAGGTGTCAGGGTATGAGTCCACGGAAGCCTCAGAGATGGTGGGCGAGGCCAGTGCCCTAAAGCAGCCTTTCCCAATACTGGTCCTCAGGAACCCCTGTCCTGTATGTTTTCGATGTTTCCCTGCATTCAAATGAATGGGTTGTTATCAGGCTTCTGCTGAGCTTCAAAACATGCAGGACACCCTTACCTCAGATACTGGATGACTTGGGTGGTGGGAATTAGACCTAGAAAGTTTCCTTCCCGTTAAGGGAGAAGGCCCCGCGTCCCGGCTTCACTCAAACCCCTTTACCCCATTGGTCTCCTAACCCAGGGTCAGTACAAGGTGAATATTATTGCTCGCCCCACAGGGATTACCTTCTCAGATACCTTTCCCAGACCACTCGGAGCGACTTGGTGGTAAACCTTTGGTAACTAGGTAAAGTCCCCAGGTGACAAATACAATACACCAGGCCAGCCTTTTAAGGGAGAGTTTAATTCAAGTCTCTTTGCAGAGAGTAAGTAACACACGGCCGAAGGGGTCTCTTTAACCCACACTAGTAGGTTAGTCACCTGGACCTCAAACCTAAGAGCCAAATGTGATACCACCTTCCCTAAGGTGAGGCTCCTTGGGACTCCGCTCTTCTGGGATTCCTGACACTACGCCTGGCTCCAGAAGCTTGTCGGGTGCAGGCGGCGCCGTCCAGCCCTACGAGAAGCTTGGCTGCTTGCACTGGTACACCTCTGGAGCCAGTGACGCATCAAAAGGCAACTTGAGCCAGCCCTTTCTGCCCCTACGGGGTCAAGGATATTATCATTGGACTTTTCTCCTCATTCAGTTGGCTAACGCACCAGCCCCAAGTGCTAGCATGTTGAGCCAGACAAAACTGGCCTCTGATCAGCCCCTCACAATTTCAAACTCGAGCTTGCGAGCGCAGTCACGGACCACACGTTCAGTTTCCGAGACACCCAGAGAAGGCATCCGCGCACCAGATATAGCTTTACTTTAGTCCAGCTTGGCTCACTTGTTTTTTTTTGACTCACGAGTCAAATGTTGTGCCCTGAATCGAGCTAACCCTAACCCTAATTACCAGCCTGTGGTTCATAAGCTGTGGCTTTTCTCCCTTTGGGGAATTAGTCCTTGTAAAGGTCTGTCTCTGTTGCGAAGATACTGTCAGCTGGCCTATTAAGTTTTTTTCCCGGCTCTGCTGAGATACTCGAGTCACTGTCAATCACTCATCTAAGTGTCGCACCTTTCATTCATCGTATCATTCTGTATAACCAGATGCTCACATGTAGTCCTCAAATTTGCTCTGAAGCTGTCCACTGCTACCGTGCAGAGGTCTTCTTCTTGTTCTGATTTTTCTTACTGCGGGTAAAACCTAAATTAGTTCAGGCCTGAAACCAAAACATTTCTTGTCAAGGCTAAGAGGTAGAACCCTCTCTCTTTGCTGGGCTATAAATGTTCAACGTCCCTGCCATGCATTGAGAGTTTGAGTTTACACCTGTGTCAAGCAACACACGTTTTTCTTTCAAATTAACTGGTTTTAATACATACTAGCATATGTATGTATGTATGTATGTATGTAGCATAGCATTAATACTAGCATATGTATGTATGTATGTATGTAGCATAGCATTAATACTACCATATGTACGTATGTATGTAGCATAGCATTAATACTAGCATGTCCACTACAAAACTATTGCCCCAATCATGTTGAACTACATTGACTATGTCAGGTTCCCTTGTGGAAATTCCTTGCTCTTGTGGGAGCAGGTGTGTTGGTCCAACCATCTAGCCCCAGCAAGTTTAAGTAATACTATTTACATTTAAAACATTCTGAAGTAAAATGACAAATGAATGTGTAAAGCAGGTATAATCTATTAAGAAAGAATGTACTGCATGTTCAAATGATATATTGTAACATTTAAACATACATAAAGAAGACACAAGTCTGGTGAATTAATTTACACAATTTATTTGAACGTGACTGTACAAATATTTGCATGGAAGAACAACCATGGAAACATATTCAAAAGACAGTAACAGAATTTACAAACAAAATATCTAAAATAACATTATAATATTTATTAAGACATGGTCTTATAATCAAGCCCCATTAAAAAAAACAGTATATGGATAATTACAAATGTGTAGAACTGTAGAAACAAATATTGGTTCAAATAAATCAAATTTAAAAAACCATATTTGCCTTTGCTTTCTATTTAAGTGTGCTCGGATGAAACTTTAGTATGCAGACAAATGTATACATTGTTGATAACATATGTTGGGGTGTACAAATGTAATATAAAAATATTGGTTCTTCTTTGAATGTCTCCGTGGATGGAGGTGGGTTTGTATCCAAGTCAGAACCAAAGGATCTTCTCCATTTCCGAGTATGGGCACGGACCATAGGACCAAGAACTAACACGGTACACAAATTAGACCAAAATCCAGGTGTAAACCTATTTTACCTGTTCCCGGAATGTTCCACATCGCGGCGACAAAATCACGATGTTCGGAGCATTAGCACTGGAGGAGAGGCGTTTCTGGAGAAGCCGCTGCCCCGTAAACAAACACCGGTTTGTGTTTTTGTAGTGTATTTTAGGCCTCATGATTACTTTTTAAGGTGTTTTACGGAGATCCAGCTTCCTGTTATATTAAGACACACTATGGCATAAACTATGTCATAAAGTAGCCTATATGTTTGCCAGTCCTGTAGCAATTTAAAGAATGGCGTTTACCTTTCGGCAGTAATTTTTTGGCAATATTAATTTAAACGTTTAATCTACACCGAAAAGACCAAATTTTCAAAGCAACCTTTCAAACGTTTTAAAAAACCGATGATTCTTTAAATGATTAAGATTCATTTTTTAAGGTGATTAATTGTTCATCTTTTTTTCCCCAGTTAAAAAAACGAAGCATGATATTTAATGCAGTTATTTTAATTTCCTGACATTAATGACTGCGTTATGAGCATATAAAATTAATCAATAATTGCACGGCCTTGCATTATCTATCTGAAACAAACTCAGTTGCAGAGCAATATATACATTTAAAGTTTAAAAAAAAAAAAAAAAAGCCGAAAGTCTACTAAACCGATGCTTATTTGCGGCTATTGCAGAGCAGGAGAAAGTACATTGGAACGGTTTGCGGAAAAACTTTTTCGATGGTCGGCTGTATACTGTCCTCTAGTGGGTATCTATAATTTACATACTGTAGCGGTGTACTTTATCCCACCTCTGGGGTGTTCCTGCGCTTTCTTAATCGTCTTCCTGTTTTAAGTGTTGCTTCCCAAGGTAAGTACTCCGTCTCGGTGAACGTATCCTTGGCTCATAAAAACGTTCATTATTTTAGCTTTTTAGCTTGCATGCCATTGTGTATATATGGGGGCTGTGGTTCTGTCTATTTCGACGTGTTATTAGCAGTATTTCATAGAGGGGCCTAGTTTACTTGTTATGTAAGTATTACGTTTTTACTACGTAGATGGCGTGGTATAGTATAGACAACATTAAGATGGCTGGATTGCTTATTGTCACAGCAAAAACTTCGCTGTCTGGCTGGACCGCTGGCTTTTCTGTTTCACTGTTAAATACAACCCGCCAGACAGCCGTGTTGAATTAGCTAGCTAGCGATGAAGTAGTCGGAGGTAATTCCCTTACGCTAAATGCGCGTATGCGGCACTGAGACAGTACGTTTATATATATATAAAATCCAACCTATATATATATATATATATATATATATATATATATATACACACGCTTTGACGAGAACAGAGCTCAAGCAATTATCTTTAGGCGCTTTTACGGCTATACAAAGTCTGTTGACGCGGGCATGACTTCCACGTTTGACCCGTATGAGTGCGTCTCACTTTTGTTGTACAGGAATGTAAATGTCGGAGGACCAGGACGCACAGAAGGATGAGTTACTAGCCCTGACGAGCATCTACGATGAGGAGTTCCGCAGGGCCGAATCTGCGCAGGGTGGTGAAATTCAGCTCTGTCTGGAGCTGCCTAAGGATTTCAAGGTACATGTAAGAGGTAGGTTGGATTTGAGTTATAAATTAATCTTATGTATTCGCGTAGATGTGCTGCTTTGGTCCTACAACAAAACATGTAAAAAAAAAACGCATGTACAAAGACCAACACTGATATGTATCTTTGTATGCCACCAGGGGACAAGCACACAGAGTATGGTCTGTCATTTCTACCTCCTTTGATATTAAACTTTGAACTGCCACCGGATTACCCTTCGACGTCTTCGCCTACCTTTACCCTGAGCTCAAAGTGGCTCTCGAAAGGTCAGGTAGGTTTGAGCTCCAAGCTGCGGTTACTGATACAGTCTACAAGAGCCTAAAGAGCCTTGCTGCTTGAGATAAATACTGCCACCGTGTTTCGGAAGCCCCCGTGAGGCTGAGCTGGATACTTGGTTTAGCGGAACCAAGTATGTAGTTTAAATTCATGGATTCAAATCTGAATTGTGTCTCTGCCAACTGTAACCAGGGGTCCCTGGATTGTGTGTCTGCCAACTGTAACCAGGGGTGCCTTGGGGTCCCTGGATTGTGTGTCTGCCAACTGTAACCAGGAGCCACAGCGATAGTTGGTAGAACATTACCCAGGTGGAAGTGAGGCTTAAGTCGGTTTAGGGTGTTTCTGTCTCCAGGTGTAAAAGCGATTTGCCCTCCTGGGTGTCTGCAGGCAAGCTTTACGCACTTGAGTATAATAATGACTAGTGTCTTTGTTAGCATACAGAATGACCTAGTCTCGGGGATTGCGACTGTAAATAAAGTAACGTATATAGGATTATACATCGAAGGCTCTTCGTCTTGTTGTTTCAGCTGTCCTCTTTGTGCCGACGGCTGGATGAGTTGTGGCAGGAAAACTATGGCAACGTGATCCTCTTCTTCTGGATCCAGTTCCTTAAGGAGGACGTCCTTACTTACCTCTGCATCAAGTCACCGCTGGAGATAGTTAACACTGGCAAGGTCCTGGCCGAGCGTCAGAGAAGGGAAGCTGATGTGAAGAGAGTGGGGGACGCGTCTTCGGAAAACCTCCAGAAGGAGACACTGGACCCACGGGCAATAGTGGAGGCGGACCCTCGCACCAATGTCCTGCCTCAGCTCCTGGACTTCAATGAGGCCCAGCTGCAGAAGGTCTTCGACAGCCAGGTGTACTGCTGCGGCATCTGCTTCTCCGAAAAGCTAGGTGCCCACTGCCTATGCTTCAAGGAGTGCAACCACGTGTACTGCAAGGCATGCATGAGCGAGTATTTCCGGATTCAGATCCGGGATGGCAACGTCCAGTGCCTTAACTGCCCTGAACCCAAGTGCACTTCCGTGGCCACGCCCTCCCAGGTACCTGTGTCCCGTTCTTTACACAAGCATTCATGTGCGCTGACTGGTGTGTTTGCGTGTCGGTGATTTTTTATTATTAGGTTGCCTCGTAGGTCAAACATCTGGTTGGGGAGGAGCTGTTTGCCCGGTACGACCGCCTCCTGCTCCAGTCCAGCCTGGATCTCATGGCTGACGTGGTGTATTGCCCGCGGAAGATGTGTCAAACAGCCGTGATGGTGGAGCCTGACACGACGATGGGGATCTGCCCGTCCTGTCAGTATGCTTTCTGCACACTCTGCAAAAAAGGCTATCACGGAGTTTCCACCTGTAAGGCTACTGCAGGTACAGACAATTGCGTCGGTCGCCCAGCCGACCTATGAAACGGCGCCATTCTGTGCCCTAACCCTGCTCGCGTCGTCAGCTGCCGTCTCATCCATCGCCATCCCCTGTCTTCTGTTTGCCCGCCAGAGGAGCTGCGAGGGTTGCGGGACGAGTACTTGGCTGCCAGTCAGGACGCCAAGAAGTTTCTGGAGCAACGCTATGGGAAGAGGGTCATCCAGAAGGCAGTTGAGGAGTCCTTCAGTCAGGAATGGCTGGTTCAGAACTGCAAAGGCTGCCCTCGCTGTGGTACCAACATACAGGTCTGCAGCTCAGATACGGAGCAGTGTGAAAACCAGAGACCCGTTTGACCATGGGTTTTATATAGGGCTTTTTTTGAGTTTTATTATTCAATTACTTTATTACAAAAATGTTACTTTGGCACCCGTGAGTCCTTATTACTTTATTCAAATCTGTGGCAGATTTGGATCGTTGGTTAACAATGTTCTTTTTCTATTTAGAAAGTAGATGGCTGCAACAAGATGACCTGCACCTCCTGTAAGCAGTATTTCTGCTGGCTGTGTTTGGGTCCGCTTTCTCGGGTTAACCCATATGGCCACTTCAACAACTCTGCCTCAGCTTGCTACAACCAGTGAGTTGCTATGTTTCAACACAGGATACAAAGTTTTTGACAGCTATTGTGAATGTGAAGTAACTGAACCGTCGTATTCTTGTAAATCGAAACGTTTAACGAAATTGGTTCTTCCCGGAAAGTATTCTCTTTTGGTCCCTCTGTTAAAGTAATATTTACCCTCTGGAATGCATGTGAGTGTCGTATTCAAAATCCCCACGTATATAACACCATAGATTAACTGTTGGAAATAATACGAAAATGTCTGAATTTTCAGTATTGATCAGTTCATACAAACACGTTGTATGGCGTCATTTCAGAGACCTGTGGCCTCAAAGCGTCTCTACTGTGTCACCAGGTTGTTCCAAGGAGTGGACATCGAAGAAGATGGTGCCTTCTGGAGTGATGATGATGATGATGATGAATAGGATGATGGCCTGTGTCTGAGCTCCCGTTCGTTGCACTTTATTTAGCTGCACTGACAGGATCTGGTCAATGATCACGTTGTAATTTGTGATCTTGACTTGTATTTAAAAAATAATAATAATAATAATTTCAGCATTGTTTAACTAATTATTCTTGGCAAACCTTTTATTATGAGATAATAAAATGGGGTGTAAGCCATGTCAATATTTGAATTTTTTCCAGTGAGAAAAAGCCTTTCCTCTCCTCTCTTTCGTGGGGGCAGTTTGTCTTTGAAGTTACACTGTTTGACCCTTTCTGCTCAGTTTTTTTTACTGTTCTTTGCTGTTTAAATAATGAACAGTTTTCTCCGCTCACTGATTTTTATTTTTGTCCAAAATTACCTAAAATTTTGGTGTATTGCTAGTGGCAGTCTTGGTTAGGGAAACCCCTTTTTATGTAAAGAACTACTCCAATCTAAAAACACACAAGTTGCAGTCATCCCACATGCTATTTTTCTGCTGGGTGTTATATTTATAACAAAGGATTTACTGTGAGATTTTACAGTGGTTCATGACACATGCAGTACCACAACCACTGTTATTGGTAAGATTATTTCCAGGAACAAACTTTAACAGGAAAGGCTGTTCTTGACTTTATTTTGTAGGTGACATTCCTCCAAAAAATGAAAACGATTGTAAAAATGTGTACGTTAACACCTCCAAATAGAATTCAGTGGTAATTACTAAACTAATGGGCAAAAGCATTGAGATAAACATGCATACTTACAACGTGGCAAAACTGATGTATGCTGGGTAAATTATTGAATATAGACTGGGGCCTATATAATAATCATTTAAAAAAAATTTGAACCATGGTGCGAGCCTCAAAAAAAAAAAAAAAAAAAAAACTATGACCAGATAAATTGTCCACTTATTATTTTGTAAAAAAAAAAAAAAAAAAAGCCATCAGAAGAAAGCTCAGACTTGGAGCTCAGACTGACACCAAACCGAACACAAAGGAAGTGTGTTCAAAGGAAGAGGATCTTACCAGTCCTCAATGGTATTCGCTGGTTGTAAATGGAAGCAGGGTGAACTTTTTGTCACCCTTAAAATTGATACATATATAAGGTAACTTTATTCATGTGAAACACATCATTGTATCTATTGTTTTCATAATTCAAAGTGACTGCATGTGTGTGTGTGTTGTTTTAAATTAACTGGCAATGAGTAGAGTCATTTTAAGCAGTTGGTGATCGAAAGGCATCGATAACTGGCTGCGTTACACTGTACAGTTTGTCTGGAAGCGTAGAATAGCGTAGAATTGAAAGAAATCGGCTTTGAAGTTGCTTCTTTTTTTTTTCCTGGGGAGGAACCCCACACTCAAGTTTGTATTCGGCCCGCCCACTTTTAAACATTTAGCCAGCAATGCATTGGTGCGCAAATTGTTAATCACTGTACCATGGATTTGATGGTCATGATTTCATTAGAGAAAAACATACAGATTACAACAGTGTTGTCAGGGCCCCCTGGTGGCCGGAGGCTCCTGTTCATTTGCCCTGTTTGCCAGTTCAGTGATCCCTATTTTAGCCTTTAGGACGTGGCTATGTCCATTGTGTAATCCTTTTAAAGAATACAACTCAAATTCTGCATATTTGTATATGGATAATTACAGTTGCAATTGTAGGACTTTAAATTAAGTCAACTCCGATTTTAATTGTGTAAATGGGAATTTTCCTAATTATGTCCATTTTACACCATTAGGTTTTATTATTTACTTTACTTAACCGGGTGAATGCATAAATGATCCTCTACCGTGCTTCTACTTTTGCCTTGTTACGGCAAGTGTTTTGGTCTTCGCCGTGCTAGTATTCTCGTATCGTTCATACAATTAATCATCTCTGTGCAGTTGCAGAAAAGCCCGTTGCTAGGCCAAGTCCGATGATCATTTCACTTATCGGAGATTGTGCCTCGTCTTCAGTGGTGAAGGGACTCTATCCTGGTGGTCGTTTTTTTTTTTTTTTTAAATGTAACACGATTTAAACCCGTTGATAAACCGTTGAGTTAAAACCATTTAAATATTATCAAGGCACTAAAACCCAGTGGCAATAACCTGGAGCCAATAAGACCGATCCAGTAATCATTTTTATAATATTCATCCAATTATATTAAGCTGCATAACAATGGAGCACAGAATTAGTCTACATTTGAGCTTTATTTAATTGATTTATAATTATCTGTAGTCAATGAATTGTAAACAAACCTTACAATAATGCAAATATTAACCTAACATTAACCCGTTGAATATAACAAATGTATAATACCTGTACAAAGACGGCATAAGCCTAACATGCACTTCAGCAAAGAGGTCGTGCCAAAATCTTAAAAGCTACACAAAGGAATTTAACTATGAAAGGCTAGGCATATAAATGTATAGGAATACGTACGAGATTAAGTTATATGTTTTTGAATTTATGATTATAAATTTATAATAAATTATGTATTTATTATTTTAAATAATACCATATTGATCTCACACAAACACCATCAATCAAATGGATAAACAAAACCTACTAGTTGTTTAGCTCGTCTTTCCATACACAATAGTTTTACTTATTACTAAAATAATACTAAATATAAGTATATATTTTTATACTAATTTGCTTTTTTTTTTTTTTGGCAAATATTTGCCAAATCTTAAGGCTAACTACCTACTACAAGTATCAGCTACTATTTACAATGAATTCACTTTCACATATGTTGGCCTACCTGTTATTCAGACATTGTTGCCAAAAAGGAGAAAACTCATAAAGGTAAATTACATTTATAAGATAAATTATCTAATCAAAGAGCTGTAGCGCACGCATTCTTGTTGTACAAGTCAAACTCACTAAGTTATGGTAATTTTTTATTTGTCCACAAAGTTATACGTTAGCGTATACGTTAGCGATTGATATTGTAGCGTTTTGTCGGAGTGCTACTACTCTGCTGGGTTCAAGCATAGACTCAGACACTGCTTTAACAAGAAGACGTGCTCTTTATTTCACGCATGCGCTTACGACCGTCTTGACAAAGACAGAGCTGGCAGCGGA
>JAOYSI010053473.1:11889-32601 GCA_025775065.1 Hiodon alosoides
ACACCAACCAAAAAAACCACTTCTTCCTTTTTTTTTTATTTTAAAATTTTTTTTTTTTTGATTTTTTTTGGTGGTTGTTCACCTTTGTGGGGGGGGGGGGGGGGGGGGGGGGCGTATGCTATTGTGCCGTGGTAACACTAGTGTTGAAAAACAAAAAAAGGGCAGTTCAAACAGCCCAAAATAAGCCTGGAGTTCACAACTGTAACTAAAGACTGGGCTTAACCGTTTTTTAATTTCCCTCACCAACCTCTGGTTTAGAGGGCAGACATACACTCAATAGGCTATATAGCGTGTGAACGACGCTAGCAGTAACCGTAACCTAACTGCACTATGAGCCTATTTAACATTACAGTCATGAACTCTTACTGGATAGCGAATCTTTCGATCCAGACAGGGTCCTTAAAGTATCACGTTCTCCACAGGGGAATTCCCAGAATGTTTAGAACCACTCGATGCATTGCCTCTCAAAAACCAAATATAAAGAAGCCTTACCTAGAATTTCATCGAAGATTTTGTATAACCCAGGGACATAGGTGATTTCTCGTAAATTCATTCCTATATCTTCATCAAAAACCCACATTTGCTGAAAAACATTTAAAAATGCATTTTAATCAAAATGAAAAAAAGATTAAAATTTGTATTATCTAATTAATATCTGGCTAACATAAAATGAAAGCCAGATATTGGGTTAATTTATATAAAATAAAATTAACACTATGATTGGTGTAAAACAAACATCAAATTTAAAATCTTTATTCTCTAAGCAAAATCTCAAGCAGCCAAAAACATAGTCAACACATTTTCAGGGTTGACCCAGGCTGTGTCGAGCGACAGAATGCGCAGGGAAAGCAGTAAGCAGGCTGGACTCGGGTCCGAGATGGGAAACCAGCCACTGCTGTAACCGTGGGCCCAGTAAAAACTTACGCCAAGGGCAGGAGCATCATTTCAGCACAGGAGACTACATTTCCCAGAAGGACGAGCGCATCTCGGTCATCACCTGGGTGACGGGCTCCACGGAGCCGATGTAGGTGTCCGGGCGGAGGAGGATGTGCTCGAGCTGGGTCTTCTTCTGATAGACGCGCTCCACCGACATCTTCTTGGAGCCCTCCTTCTTGGCGGTCTCGCTCTTGGCGCCGTCACCCCGGCCGTTCGCCTCTTCCTTTTTGGCGGCATTGTTCTTATCAAAGATGGTCTGTTATTGGACACGTGCACCACTTCGTTAAAAAAAAAAGAACTTAAGTGTAGACCCTGCTGCGTTACTGCTTCCTGCTTCTCCGCCGTCGCCGGTCCAAAATAAAGGGGCCAGCGAGATCCTTCAGCGGGTCGGCCTAGCTACGCTCTGCCAACCCCCACAGCCCCTCACAGGAAATACAGGGAAGCTTGTACTTTAACACATAGACAGGTTACAGCAGGTTCACCTTCGGTCGATAAGTCGAAGCGTCCCCCACAGAAAAATCTAAACACCGAATAAACAGTTGCAGTTACAGGGATCTGTGCACAATCCATCTTGACAACTTAGAATACGACCTAAAACCCCTAAAATGGCTGCAATTAAAGTGATATCCACGACACAGATGAATGGCATCTGTGAGTTGTATGCATGATCCACACACTAAACTGTGAGGGTTACAATCCGCTGCTGGTGATCAACAGGAGGTTAATGTCGACCTGCCAGTGAAACACCCTGGGTTCACAGCAAAGTCACAAAATTGCTCGGGTTACTATGGGGTTCGACTGGTAGGTGACCAAGGCGAGATCTGAGCACCTATTGCATATCCCAATGGGTGATTGTTCATTACTATTAATTTCCCATGGAAATGCCAAGACACCTTGCAGACTAGTACAATGATCCCTATAACCACCTCCAACGCCAGAACATAATTATGGCAACAGTCAAATAAAGTTTTGAGAAGGAATTATTCCCTTGGAATAACAAACAAATTAACAAATTAATTAAGTTCTTCAGAGATTCCGCCTTAGCCCACAGCTGTGGATCCTGACACTGGAGACACTTTAAAAAATTCGCCCGTTTAAAGGTCAGTCCGGCCTTAAGTGAATCTCCCCGATTTACCGTCAGAGAATGAAGAAAGTGGAAATTTTCAACATGACTTTTCACCAGGGTAGCTTTGTAGTTTACAACAGTTTATATACTGCCATTCACTTCAAGCACTGTTTTATTAAAGGAAAGCACATTTAAATAGTCTTTAATATAACCTCAATCAACTATTTTCCTCTCCTTTGTCTTGATCCCTTCGCTCAAAAGTTTTCTCAGTGGACCTCAGCGTAGGTAGGTGGATGTTAGCGATACAGCATGCTTTCGGAAACCTCAGACTGAATTAACCACGACCTTGAGCCGACACAGTCCAGCGTTGGGAGCCGCCCATCTCACTTTTAAATACTACAAAGTTGACTACGAAACGGTGTATACAAACACAAACATTGGCGCGGAGCAGAAAGTAGCGTCTCAGGGTCAGCTGCTCTATTGTTATCCGCTCCGAGCCGCGCAACCGGCGCACCAATCGCCTAGGGCTGCCTCCGCGAAACATCAGCCCGGCAAACCACAAAGACGAGAAATAAACAACTAGTTTCACCGAAAAGCTTAAATTTCTATCTGCGCTATACACATTTCAGTCATATGATGTCTGAACCGTGATATAATTTTTCCACGTACTAGCAACTAATAACACAAAAGAAGTTTTGGAAAAAGTCGTTCATTCAACCGTTACGGTTTTAGTGTCGGTTTTTGCAAACGGTTTAGCCTGTTTGACATAGTTTGTAGTTACTACATCCAATCCTGATGCTGTACACGTTTTGGAATATAATTATGCTGTCCATATTACACTAGCCCTATTGGCTATCTACAACAATGCATTACCCTGCGACAATATTAGGAGTACCTCCACCGAATCCATTGACCCGGCATTGCCAATTATGTTTTACGAACTACTTCGCAATGACGGTACTACTAGTTATGATACTGATAATGGTGCAAATATTATTATTGGACCTTACCACCCAAGTCAAGCCCCCGCTTCCTGCTGCGCCGTTGGACATCTTTCTTTTGTGTTATCCAAAAAAATCGTGCTGTATTTAAAAACCACTCCACCTTTTGGTTTAAAAACTGCCCATTAAAAACAGATAATGTTTTAAAAAAATGACCCCATTTGAACGTCCGCGTCTATATATCGTTTGCCTACAAAGCGGCGTTTTTCTGTTAAGATTCCGTGAAAACGGCTACCCGCAACGAGGGAAGCTTATCACGGGTATTGTTAAAATCGACAAGCGCGGCTGCCTGAGGCCTGGATTTCCTATCAGGCAAGCTAATTGCTTGCGTATAAATACTGTACAAAACGTGTAATTAAATAGCTCCGTAACATCATACGAATTAACATAGAAGGCAATTAAAAAAAATTAAATAAAAAGCCTGTACATTTATTTCCACGTTCTGATTTTTATTCAGTAACAATAACACCGCCGCTACCTCCGTCCGGCTCCACCAGCAGCAGCACGGCGACTATCAACCTCTGTCTGAAACCGACCAATCCTGTCCGCAGTCTGCCGAGAGCCGGCGATTCAACCAATAAAAACTTAACCGCCTTTCGTGATGTACCCATTGATGGCAACCTTGTAGATAATGGCACTGACACTTCTTTTGCAAAATTTTATTCTGCACAGTACAACAATACTCCCCGTAGGTTATTAAAAAACAAAACAAAGAAAAAACACACACTTTGGAACTATACAAGACTATACATCCTGGGCTTGTAAAGTTCAATAAATGCACAGAGGAGGTGTAGCTGCCTAGTTATTCTCAGTAGTGACCCTCACCTGAGTACTGAGGTGTTCCAATGTTCTGAGCGCAACACAAGCCATCACTGAGCGCAGGTCGAAACGGTACTGTCATTTCAATCGACTTCCATTACGTAGTTTAACTAGCCACTGTTTTATCAATTTTTAAATTAACCAATAAACACAGTCCCCTTTAAATCACGAAAAAAGCTTCGTATTATCATTTTTGGTGGAATTCATTATTATTATTATTTTTTTATTAATTCATTTGCCCTGCACAAATGACAGGAACATAGTTAAAATTACACTTCACATATCCTTTGTATATATCATTGAACAATTCCGGCATTTGTTTTTAATTAAAATGCCTGGATAAAGAACATACATATATATCGTTTTAAAAAAGGGATGCTACTGCCGCTAAACGAATCCAGATACATGCACAGGTCAACAGCGTATATAACAATATAACCAACATATATTGTGGAACACACTCTCAGAACGGCCCAACCTACTCATACCCTGTCCCTGTGAAAGTCTTATGGTTTTACATTGGACCTGAGGAGGGCCATAGTCCGGAAAATAAGCAAATCAGGGAAGACGCCTTCGTCGGCATAGACAACCCTGCAGAGACAGAGACGTTAGCACCCCTAAAACCGCTTTGACGTTCTGAGTTCAGGGGCTTCCGAGGCCCTGGCTGAAAGATGGCCGAACGACACCCGATGATTTTCCCCAAAAGTTAAGACAACGCGTTCCAGCAGAGCTGAGCACCAGGTAACCGTCACACAGCCCAGCGTTGGGCTCAGCCCGGCCATGGCCGCAGTCAAGCCTCCACCAGGTCTATGACGATTTCGAAGGAAGACTCCTCCGGCTCGTTCAGACTGTGCCTGAAGAGCTGGGAGTGTTGCCAAGCCATGTTCCCTTCTCCGGTCAGCTCCGCTTCCACCAGCAGCTCGGTGGATCCCGAGAAGCTGGGAGCCGGGTGCATTTCGCCGTCTGTGGACAAGAAAGGTTCTCGGTCACAAGATAGTCCAACATGACAAAACCGGCCATCTAGCCTAAAAGGAACTGTAGAGCAGCGACACAGTTTTCAGCACGTTCCTTCCAAAATTACAGACCGTCTGGTCTGACTGACACAAACACGCAGAATTCCCAGCGGGATTCGCCGCGTCCCAATACGCTGGCAGTGCCACCCGTGTACCTCCTGAGAACTCCACGCTGTCCTTGCCCGAGCACATCCTCCAGCTGACCTGCCCCAAGTGGAAGGTCTGACTGTGTGCCCTCACGGACACCGTCTTCATCTTCAGGCCCACAGCTCCGCAGTCCACCTTCCAGGAGATTTTCCCACTGGAAGACCCTTCCGTTCGAGCTATGTAAACCTGGACACAAAGAAATACTCAGTACATTATAATACTCAGTAAATATATCAGTTACTGAAGTTAAAGCAGCTGAAAGCTCACAAGAAAATATCACTTTACAGCTTTTTCACGGTATGGTACGCAGCACGTCACATCACATCTACAATTTCACAATTTCAATTAGAGTTCTAGACGATAAGCCAAGACTAAACACTTAAATGGTATTTTATAAAATTTCCGTTTAAATTTAGTACATATAAACGTATATATACATGCTGATAAATCTTTGCATGTCCAAATGTGCACAACTCAACGTGCACTGCCCATGCAATCTAAGTCCTTTCGGAGGAGGGGTCTTTCAGTTAACAAACAAATGCCAAGGGAAACCCTCACCATCTGCCAGTCGTTCTCCACCTTCCTGAAGACGGACTCTCTCCTCCACACGCCTCGTTCCCAGCCCTGGAGCTCCTCCCGCCCATTGGACACTCGGAAGTACCGGTCTTTCGTCACGCTGTACTGGAGGTGAAACGTCTTCCCGCTCTTCTCCGTCTCCGTGGGGACAAACACGAAGCCCTCGGGGACCTGCAAGTGCCGAGACGCGCCACAAGAGGGCGATCCAAGCTTCAGCCAAGGCGGTTCATTCTGATCATTTCACTTCCTTTCCATGTGAGTGATGGGATCTTTTTCAATTATTAATACACTAGGCTTACAGAGTCTCATTATAAACCACATAAAACATTTTATTACCCCTTTGCAGAATGAGTTTGACAAAATAGTGTCTTCCGACAAAAGAAGCACCTAGTTAAAAACGTAACATCCACTGGAATTCAGAACAGCTAAATTTACCAACATTCTGACTACATACTTTATTATTCATTTATTTAGATGGAGTATTGCCTTCTCCATCCATCAGCAGTGCACAGATATACTGTCATTCATGGCAAAACAAGCCATTAAACCAGGAGCGTGGGAACATTGAAACCACTCCACGCTTCGAAGCGAAAGGACCCATCCAGATGCATGCAAGTGTACCATACCGCTGCCATTCAAATCTCCAGCCTGCCCCGAGAGTCATCCCATCTCCCCCAGACCACACGACATCGGCCTAACCAGTTCAGTTACAGTGCGACGCGCACAGCCGCTGGCTAATAAAGGACAGTCCCTTACCGCAGCGGACCCGCCGGACTCCCCCCGAGCCACCCTCCAGGCCATGGAGCCCGAGGTGCGGCCGCCCAGCTCGCCCGGCTTGGGCGTCTTGGGCGAGATGAACTCCACCAGCTCCACCAGCAGCCTCTCCAGCAACTCCTGCTTTCTCTCCACGCTGAGCGACTGCTGTCTCTGGAGCAAGGCAGGGCAGGAGTCAGTACTGTAACTACTGCTGCTAAATTATAAGCATTATTATAGGAGCTCAACGGAGAGGGCAAGAAGTAATTCAAAGTATTGTGGAACACTTAAAACCAAACTGTAATTAATTTACAAATGAATATTAAGGTGATTGGTTGAAACTGTAGAATTTGGTAACAGTACCCTAACCCTGAAATGACTCAGTAAATGACACGGTAAAATGGTAAAAGGTTTTGCAAAGGCCCTAAAGCAGTGGGAATGCTGGGGTTACTTGTGGAGATGTTCGGAGGACCTCGCAGTTTCATGACATTGCTGCTTGCCAATTTATCTTTAGTCACGTTTGAGATTAGTCGGACCAACTGATCCTGGATCAGAAAAACAGTTACGGTGCATACCATAGAGTTTAGCCCGTTGATGGTCTGCCGAAGCCACGCCTCCTGGACCTGCGTCCGTCGGGACAGAACCTCCTGGTGCTTACAGGAGTACCGCCACGTCACGTCAACCACCTGCACACCATAACCACACAGACCAGCGCAGTAGACACCATGAATATCCATGCTTGATGAACAGCAGGGAGCTTCTCCCAGCATCAGTGACCGATCGTAAAACACCAGTTCTTGTTTGCGACTTAAAACAGCTTTCACAAGCTGAAGCTTCTCAACTTCACACATGCTAATGTTATTTTTTTAACGAACGGGACGCTTAAAAACCTGTCCTTCACCTGATCTTTGGAGAAGGCTATGATGTAGACGAGCTTCCGGCCCCAACCGACCTCGTACAGGAGGGGCTTGTCGCACACGTCCTCGCAGGAATCGCAGTGGAGCCAGCGGCGCTGGGACAGGGAGTACACCTCCGTCCACACGTGGTCTGTGTCAGAGAGGGGCGAGGGTCAGGGTCGCGGTCACAGCGCAGAGTGAAGGAGGGAGACGTGTGCCTGTACCGAGAGGACGCACCTGTGCTGGCCCAGACGTATCGGGCTTCCAACCCCAGCGCTCGACAGCACAGCGTGAAGCAGTTGGCCCATTCCCCACAGCGCCCTCTCCTGGTCTCTAGCAGCTTTTCGGGATTGTTGTATCTGAATAGAGAGAACACCAATCAGAGAACTGAAACTTGGCTGGTGGGATCACATGGTGCTTCAGGCAGACACATAGGAACGCATTTTACAGCTGATGCCAACGCTGGTAAACTGGGAAGACGCAGCCAAAGACATTCGAGGAGAAGTCGCTTCGAGCGCTGCACCTGGGGAACCTGGTGGTGAGCTGGCAGACGCTGCAGTTGTGGTCCTCCACCTGGTGGGCGTCCCAGCGCAGCTCGTCGGGGGTGGGCGGCAGCGACCCAGAGGACCGGGTCTGGCCCCCGCAGCGGCTGCAAGGAAGGCAGTTCACCCAGGTGAAGAACTCGCCCTTGAACCACCTCAGAAGCTCCAGCAGCAATAGGTCATCTTCTGCTACGTTGCACTCTTCAATCAAAACAATGGAGAGAAAAACCTTTTCACTCAGTCACTTGACAGTTTTGTAGCATCAGAGATGTTAAAAATTTGCCTGGTATTACCGTTTAATCATTTAAGGCCGCCGTACCAGTAAGGTTTAAAGAGTAACAAACTTGCATGAACAGAAAATGCATTAACAGAGAATTCTGCGTTTCGCACACAGGAATCCAAAATGACTCGGAGAGCTAATAATTTCTGTATTCATCCACCTAGACAGCTGCACATTTTACTGAAGCAATGCCGGTTTAGTACCTCGCTTTAGAGTACGACAGCTGGAGTGGGATCCGAACCCGGTTACAAGCCTGTCACCATAACCGCTATACCGCTAACTGCCCTTGCTCAGTATGGTTTTCTACTGGTTTCTAATCCAGGTGAAAATCTATAATAAATTCATTCCAAGAACAACAACGCCGTGAGCAGCACTGCGTCTCACCTGGGTCTGCCTGTCTGGCTCTCTCCAGATTCTCCTGGGCCTGGGTGCGCAGCTCCGGGACAGGGACGCACGCCAGGGCTTTCTGTTGCAGCGCGGGGCTCTCGTACACCAGTACATGCTGGCAGTTGGATTGGAGCGTCCTAAAGAAACTCATACTTTTCTCCTAACGTAGGGAGGACAGAGGTAAGGAACGGAGGAGCGGAGGGCAGAGAAGGAGAGAAAGAGAGCCTTAATACCGAGGAGCAGTCAACAGGAATGCCAACATTCCCGCCAAACGGGTTTTCTGAGATTATGTCCTTTCGCTTCCGTTTTTCCTTCGCCCACTTGCCCTGCTACAGAGTGCACGTGAGAACTGACTTGGATTTATGGGATACTGAGTTTTACTGGGCCGTGCCTCACGTCACATTACTGCGCCTTGCAGGAAACAAGGAAACTCAAAGCTACAGCTTCATGAACCCACAATCTAGTGAGAATTAAATACCGGAGGCAACACTGTAAAAACGGCACTGGTATCGCCACAAGACCGAACAGACAACCTCCATTTCAACGCTTGTGGTAATAATTTTAAAAAATGATTTTAAATCAGTGTAAAGCTTTCAGGAACAACACAATAAAGTCTCACTCACTCAATCACTCACTCACAGACAGCATCTGTGTACAACTGTAGTACATGCACTGTTCATCACCCAAGCCAAGATACACGGGGATCATGTAAACAACAATTAAATGAAATAAACCCAGAAACGTTACCACGGGTGGCGGCTGCGAGGCTGCTGGGACAGTGGGGGGGTCGGGGTCGGGGGCGGGGGGGGGAGCTGAAGCGGGGGCCGGAGTCGGAGCAGGGGCCGACAGGGGCAGGACGCTGCTGGCGGCTACAGTCTGGGAGCTCAGAGAGGGTCGCCCCACCCCCAGCCTCTGATCCCTCTCAGCAGAGATGGACTCCCGGATCCGTTTCAGCGGCTCCACGGACGCCGTCGTCGGGAACACCAGATGAGTTTCCGCCTGCGGAGGAAAACGCCTTTTATGCGACGGCAGTTTTACTTTAAGTTTATTCATTGTTTATTGACCCAGTAGATAAACATTCAAACATTTATGTCAGGTGTCTTGTGGGCGGATAGAAGTAAACATGGTGACAAGATGCATGTGAAAGACTTAATTTAAATACATCACTAAGTAGGTTGCATGACTCATCAACATTCTTTAAATAGTCTATGGGAATAACACAAAACACAACTGGATTATAATTTAAAATTTTTAAACATTAATCGAAAAATCAAGGAAAAAGTAAATGTATATATATATATATATTCGAAGTACCTCTTCGAAACCCATCTCAAACAGGCACTCCACCGCTCCCTTGATCGGCAGCAGTCTCGTAGAAAATGTGGGGTTTCCGATTCGTATCGACCTGTATTTGTCTTCATTTGGATTCCTGATCGTGAGAAAACAAAAAGGAGAAATAGCTGAAGTGTGCGCGCCGACCTGCATGACGTGACGTGCTTTTTTTTTTTGGACTAACTCTGGTCATCATGCATGACGCAAGTATTTAATACATTCGGAATATGTTAAATTGTGTCCGCCATACATTATACTGATGTTCGGTCTGTTTAAGAAAAGTGTATATGTATTTAGCAATACAAGTTATAATTGACTCGCCTGCTAACTACGTAATATACGATACAGCGCGGCTGTTCTTTTTCGGCCTGGATGTCAGCAGCTAACTGGGTTGATGCAAATGAAATGACAACATACGGAATTTTACAGGTATTTTTTTTTTCATTTGTGCATTTTATCGTAACAAATAAGTATTTTCGATTAAAGAAAGTTTCCGGCCATTTGTCATAGATATTTCTTAGCTTTCAACATTGACACTGGTTATTGCTATCGCTACTAGCTACCATGCCAAGCAGCAGAGAAAACACATGATAATTTTAACGTGACAGTCAACTAGCTCACTACTGTCGTCGAACTGATTACAATTACATCGAAAGGTATAAACGACTTATCCACTGACTCAACCTTCGAGGCTGTTTCCATTAAGATGACACTGCACAAAACTGTCTAGTTTCGCCACTCATTTGTCATATACATCAAAATAGTTAAAACTGTTATTACCTAAGGATATTGTCCGCGTAAGTTAACAACAACTTGGAAACGTCTAAGAACACGTCATTGGAATTTTCACATAGCGCACGGACTCCCGGTGATTCGGCCATCGTTGCTCCGCTTTAAACACTCGACTATAGCCCGGCAGGTAGGACCGAAACGACTTCACTCTTTCTTTCTGCGTAAGCTCAGAATAGTAGTGCTGTCTGTAAAAAGCCTGAACGAAATAGCCCAACGTTTGATTTATTATTACCAATTACTGCTTTTTGTTTCAACGCAATTTTAATTTTGAGAAAAAAATTAATTATGATTTGTTTAATCATTATTATTTTTATTCGTTTTAATTGCACCTTGTCAATTTTGTCCGGGCAATAACAGGCAATGTGTTGTTGGGTCCTCATTTCACAAACATGTGAATTTTACTGTTCTGCTATGTGAGTTAATACTAGATCTGAAAATAATAACTTGCTGTTAGACTCTTCAAAGACACTAAAATCTCTGGTAAGCCGGACGTTTTAACCAGCTGGCAGTTGATGGCATATCCAATTAACGCCGACCTAAATAGCTGTTTCATGTAAAATAACAAAGCTAAAGGTCAAAGCTTTGCATTTCATGTATGTTTACTTTATTTTACAAAAAAACAACATTAAATTTCGCACGCTTTCGTTGTCATAATTGTTTAACGCATTTTAGCTTATTTTGGTCAATTTTAGTTGATTTTTGAACAGATGGTACTAACACTTATAGTCATATGAAGATCGATAGGCTGATCTAGCTAGTTGAACCGGTGGGTGTGAAAATAATAGCTCGTCCATATGCTATAATTACTTGCATTGTTTTTTTAGGATTAAACTATCAGCAGTTAATATAATATATTAAATTATATTAGTCCAGCTGCTTTGTTTTAATTTGTATATTTTTATATTAACTTTTTTACGAGTTACTAATGTTTTTGTGTTATTTCTGTAGCGTCAATTCATTCTCCAACACGGCCTGAAAAACAACATGCGTGTCATATCAGTATCATGTTGGAAAAAGCTGCTGCTGAAATCGACAGAGTCTAAGCTCTTCACCACGAGGGTCTGTGCGTGTTCCTGCGTGAGACACTACAGCCATCCAACTCCTTTCAACCCCCGGCGGAGAGTGGTGATCACCGGGATCGGACTGGTCTCTCCCCTCGGGGCTGGCGTAGCCCTGCCTTGGGAGCGCTTGGTATGTGGCGAGAGCGGAGTCATCAGCTTGGATTCGGAGGAGTACGAAGGCATCCCATGCAGAGTGGCGGGCCGTGTTCCCAGAGGGGGCGGTGAGGGCCAGTTCCAGCAGGAGAGGTTTGCATCCCGGGGGGAGATCAACGGCATGTCCCCGGCCACTATCATGGCAATGGGGGCTGCAGAGCTGGCCCTCAGGGACTCGGGATGGTATCCTACCAGCCTTGAGGAGCAGCTGACCACAGGGGTGGCGGTGGGCATGGGCATGGTGTCGCTGGACGAGATTTCTCGCACCGCCACCTTGTTCCAGACCAAGGGCTACAGCAAAGTCAGCCCCTTCTTTGTCCCCCGGATCCTGGTCAACATGGCTGCGGGGCACATTAGTATCAAACACAGCCTAAAGGGCCCAAACCACGCTGTGTCCACAGCCTGCACCACGGGGGCGCACGCGGTTGGCGACGCCGCCCGCTTTGTGGCCTACGGCGATGCGGATGCCATGCTCGCCGGGGGCACGGAAGCCTGCATCAGTCCCCTGGCGATGGCCGGCTTTGCCCGGGCGCGCGCCCTGAGCACCAGCTGGAACTCCAGCCCCCAGCTGGCCTCTCGGCCCTTCCACCCTGAGAGGGAGGGCTTCGTCATGGGTGAGGGGGCCGCCGTGCTGGTCCTGGAGGAACGCGAGCGTGCCCTTGGACGGGGGGCCCGAGTGTACGCTGAGGTGCTGGGGTATGGACTGTCGGGGGACGCCAGCCACATTACTGCCCCCTCGGCGGATGGAGATGGAGCGTTCAGGTATGCGCTCTTGCTCATGTGCGCCAAACCGTAAATCTGCCGCTTCTCAGCAGAGGTCCAAACTCAGCTGTCAAGTGACTCGTCTCATGAGGTCATCGTGCTTCTATGTGCGAAACTGTCGGTCTGAATGCTTCCGTAAATAAAAGGGAAGTGGAGAAAGTTTAGTTTTTTTTTTTTTTTTTATATATATGGGAAGATCTCTAAATGTGTTTTGAAGATTCCCTGTTGACACATGATAGCTGACTCAATCGGTTACAGAGAAGAGGTTTTGCCTCAGGGCCTAATAAAGCTGACGCGATTCCTTTATGAGTATATGTGTTACATTTTAAAACTTGAATTACATTTGTTATTGCTACAATTTGTTTTTATTTTGCCATTAGGTGCATGTCTGCGGCACTCAACGATGCTGGTGTGAAACCCGAAGATGTAACCTACATCAACGCCCATGCGACCTCCACACCTCTAGGGGACGCTGCTGAAAACGCAGCCATTAAAAGGCTCTTCCAGCAGCATGCGCGCTCACTATCTGTGTCCTCCACAAAGGGCGCCACAGGGCACCTACTGGGGGCAGCCGGGGCCTTGGAGGCGGCATTCACAGCCCTGGCATGCTACCATAGCATCATGCCCCCTACGCTAAACCTGGACCGGACCGAGCCGGAGTTCGACCTCAATTACGTGCCTTGCACCGCCCAAAAGTGGACGACTAGGGGCAGGCGGGTTGCTCTTACCAACTCGTTTGGGTTCGGCGGAACCAACGCCTCGCTGTGTCTTGCCAGTGTTTGATTAGTGGTTTGGGATTCCATTTTTCAGTCACGCTCATTACTTTCATGATTGCTTTTATCAACTTAAAAAATTATTCATCAGTAATTCTTTGCTACTTTTTCAAGTTGAGTGAACTTCCTTACTCCTGACAGCAGGTGGCAGCAGTTTACTGGATCTTTGTTCAAACTTAAATATTGTTATTGTTATTGTTAATCCTAAATTGGACACGGTTCTTTTTTGGTGAATTGAATTTTAGCCAAAAAATTCAATTCAAGTAACATTTTGATTACATCTTGCTATTTGTGGCCGACAATAACCAAAGACTAGATTCTAGCTATCAGCTAGATATTTTGTCAATACCTTTTAATGGCAGTTTTTTTTTTGTTAGCAGAGGAAGGTCAAGTTAAAAGATATTTCCCTAAAAATGTTCTAGCTACAGCTAATTTTGCCACCAGGAACACTTAAATTGTGTAGTATTCAAAACGCAGTAAGGGGTAAATCAATATTTGCTGACCTCCTAGCTAAGCATATTTTAGATGCAAACGCTTATTTCCAATTCAAAAACTGGAGCACCGCAGATAACGGTTAAATTTCTGAACAGCAGATTTTTATTTTTATTTTTAATACAAAGAGGGTGATATATTCAATTAAGTGGATGAACTGAGCAGTGTATGTTTGTCTTAACGTCCATTTAAAAAAACGTGTTTGAAAGAGTTATATTAATTTAAAAAGAAATGCATTTGTGTTATGTATCAAAAATCATGTTTCATTTTGTTAATACCTGTTTTGCTTTTTTTTTTTGTCACCAATAGATGGCGACGTCGTACAGGTTAGCCTGTTAGCCAAGTTAGATTTGGCCTTGGAGTAATGCTTAGATATTACTGGTGGAGCTGTTTCAGTATTACGTTTTTAGCCACACCCACCTGTTCTTTACTCTCTTGAATCCACCTGGAGAGTGAACATTTTATGGTCACTAATTTGAGTTCCGAGGTCCTGCGTCTGGACAGTAATTTAGATCGTTAATCCAATCCGACAGGGGGAGGGACGTTTCGTGTGTTTTCAGCAATCTGACACAAAACTACTCAAGTAATATTTCAACCATGAAAATTCAGTGTCAGGTATCCAACCACACTAACTGGAGAAGAATAAGAGATTTATGTGCCGGGTGAAGCACCAAGGTCCCCGTGGGTCTAACTTTGACGGACGTTGGAGAAAACGGCAACGTTATGTCAAACATATTCAAGCTGTGATGCCGTTATGTTTCTTATGTACTGTGGGATTTACGCTACAGTTAGACAGTCAAACAGACATCCACTTGCGGTGAAAGTGTAAAGGTATCACTCAGACTTTGTTTGGATGTCTTCAGTGCCACTGAAGGGAAATGCATGCTATTAAGCCAATGCAAATCCCAGCTGTGAAGCCTTCTTAGCCATCTTATCTAAATACACCACCACAATATGACTCAGGCCCCCTTTCCTCCTGTGTTCAGCGTGAAGTACTGGACTGGCCACGCCAACCTTCACAGAACCCCCTCACAGACTCCAGGGGGCTGTCTACAGTAACATATAGCCCCAGTGTCCATACCTGTTAAACGTCTTAACACACGAAGTGGTGATGTTGTTTTTTATATACTCGTTGCACAGACAACCTGCAAAAAATCTACTGAGTGATTTGGGTATACCCCAAAGAATACAGTACCTTGACACAATCCTAAAATCAGCATAGCCAAGATTGCCTTATGCACATTTCAGTGTGTCTGTTGAGGAAGGATGATTGACAGTTACATCAACGTTGCATTTTTTACTCCAGTTTGACTGACTGGTTTTGTTATTTTGCCTGCAGCAGGTCTATGTAGATGTGGTCTGTGAACTAGCTCCTATTGGTCTTATTGGCAAGCATCCTATTGGTCCACCAATCAGTGTGACAGAAGATATTGGCTTTGTTTTTGTTTTGCACAGGGCTATTTGTCATGATAGGCCTGAATACAGACAGTAATCCCTAAGATCATCTGATCAAAGTAACAGCCAGCATCGCATGAATATCCAGAAACTAGCTAGGTTTCTAATGAAATCTCTACCAGTAAAAACTGGCTGTGTTTGCAACTTCAAATGATAAAAAGGCTCATTTAGTGGGAGTGAATGAACAGCTCTACAATTCTATACACTTAAGCACCACGTTGCCTTTCACTTTTCATTTAGCGCCGCGTGAAACTCCTTCGGACACTGTTGAATTGTTATAATTGTGCTTTGTTGTTCTTTTTGTGTGCAACACGGTCCTTTAACTGTCGCACTCGGGCAGCGTGTAGGAAATGGCAACTGATCCACAATGGGTGCTGGAAAACGGCACACTTAAACAACTAGCCCTCCCACGGACAACTCAGATCTTGTCTTGAGACCATATGCTACTTCACAGCGCAAACAACTGCTGAAAGTAAATGCTAATCGCCGGCTTGAGACCTTGAATATG
Organism: Hiodon alosoides; assembly: GCA_025775065.1. Classification (NCBI taxonomy): domain Eukaryota; kingdom Metazoa; phylum Chordata; class Actinopteri; order Hiodontiformes; family Hiodontidae; genus Hiodon; species Hiodon alosoides. The sequence continues at coordinate 27,634 of JAOYSI010053473.1, forward strand.
TTATTTTCAACACACGTGAGCCTGCACGCTCCAAAAAAAAAAAAAAAGGCTTTGAAATTAGCATTGCTCCTGAGTTGTTTGGTGCTAATCTATTGTTGTACGTTGACATTAGCTCATGCAATTGCGGCTACAAAGTAACATAAATAAATAAGTTTAAAAAAATTTATGCTGAACGCGGGTCAATAGACACGACAACTGTTCTACGTAACAACTGGGGGGCTTCTTCAGAGGAAACGGAAGATATGTCGACGTCGCGTTGAAGTTTTCTAAGTAGGATTTTCAGGAGTTAAGGGGGTCCTTTGTCCGCTCCGGAAGATAATGGTTAGAGGAAGGAGGACAAAACGCGAGCTGTTTCTTTACATGAGGGGAACAACGCTGTAAGTTTAACTCATTAAAGCACATGGTTGATAATGGCTGATCGCGTTACATTGTAAATACCGTTCCACCGCAGTCATTTATCACCCCTACGCACCAACGTGACGGAACACAGCATGCTATTGCTGTCAACAAGGACCCGTCTGAAACTATTTATTTTTTTAACCAAAATTGACCACTACTCCAGCTTCAGAGTCGTTTTTCGAAGCATTTCGAAACACAAAAAGTATCTGTGAGGAAGGCCCAAATGATCAAATCGCCGGCTAACGAGGGAATAACAGCAGAGCTCTCTAAAAAAGCTGTCTTTCCCCCTTTTTAATATAACGTTTTTGTTTGCGGGCATCTTCCTCCTTCAACCGCACAGGGACACACATCTCTAATCCCTTAATCACAAACCTGGTCTTTTGCGCGCTGTTAGTTTTTTTTCAGCATTCATCATAAAATAATGGCGTCCATTCTCTCTTAAAGGAATAATTCAACGCTATTATGGATTAAACACAGTTTGGGTTCATGAGGGGTAGACGTATCTCTATATCGGATTGGTCCTTGATTTATTACATTACTTCTGAGTTTCTGATGGATAATGGTTACCTTTCTAATCTAACTTTAGTAAGGCATTCAATACAGTTGAGCATTGGCCCCAAGTTTATTAATGCAACTTGGACTCTATGGAAATGGTAACGCATCGACTCATTTGCCGCGTGTTCAGAGTGTTTTCAGATGCCTCCGGTCTATGCCTGAACATTCAGCAATGTGGGTCTCTCGCATTAAAATCTAGTATAGATCTGCAATATTTATATTAAGGTTGAAGTAAAATTATTTCTAATCTGTAAAGATCAAAATAAAAGACCTCCTTTTAGCTTTAGTCCTCATAAAATCAAGATACAAAAATAATTATAAAGTAAAATATGTCTTAAAATCAAAATGGTAGATTCTAAAGCAACACTGGTGATTTTGAAAGAGGTTGAATAGCTGAGTTGAATTGCAGGTGCGCCAGTCATTTAGTTATTTAATCTCGAAAACTGTCAGAATTTCCCTCCAGGGTTGAATTAACATTTAATAAAAATTCAAAATTCAAAATTAGCCTGAAAAATATTGTAAATATAGTTGGGCCTTGATACCTCCTCACTACACAAATATTATATTTGGAATAATGGAAACTTTCCCAATTGACTTAACAAGAAAATATTATTATTGTTAGCTTCTAAAGTTTTTAGTTTTTTTGTTTTCTCACTCAGAATTTAAATGAATGTTCATTCTTCCTAGAGAATATTAAATAATATTAATGTTAAACTGTTACTGCAGACAGGCCACAATGGTAAGACATTCCATTCTCAAGATGGAAAGCATTTATGTTGATGATGATGCTTTTGTTTTGCGCATTGAACTTCTGGGCCACCGTAGAATAGTCTGACACACCACAGTTGAGATGTGGCCAACAGGCAACAGAAAGCCTTGGTATGGGTGGGCTCTGAGTTTGTGTCTGCTGGGTCCGTGTAGCCTTGACGCCCGATCGCTCGAGCAATAATAAGGTTAAGTGGGGGGACAGTTAGCTATTATCTCTTTGGAAATGAGAGGTAACTGGGGATAAGCCCAAGCTCCTCTGTAGAGCCGGGGGAGAAAGAGGGATTTTAATTGCGCTCATGGGTCAGGGCAGAAAATTTAAACACAGGATGATCCTGTATAATGTACAATGGAAATTCTGTATTTCCATTGAACCTGTACGGCTGTACCATAGTAGGTAAATTGCGAGCACTGTATATCTCTCTAAGAGCACTTGTCGGTCCACTTTCTTGAAGCACTTAACAATGAGACATTTTAGCGTTGTTCCTAAAAATATTTTTGACCCTCAAACTATGGCACTTGTGTATGCTGCTCTGGTTAGTCTGCTAAATGACAAGAAGGCGATATGTAATATTGGCGATATTGAGGTCCTGGACGGTACCCAAACAGGGCCACACCTGAGTATAAAAGATATGTGTGGAATATATATCTTAAGTTTTTTTTCAGCATTCATCATAAAATAATGGCGTCCATTCTCTCTTAAAGGAATAATTCAACGCTATTATGGATTAAACACAGTTTGGGTTCATGAGGGGTAGACGTATCTCTATATCGGATTGGTCCTTGATTTATTACATTACTTCTGAGTTTCTGATGGATAATGGTTACCTTTCTAATCTAACTTTAGTAAGGCATTCAATACAGTTGAGCATTGGCCCCAAGTTTATTAATGCAACTTGGACTCTATGGAAATGGTAACGCATCGACTCATTTGCCGCGTGTTCAGAGTGTTTTCAGATGCCTCCGGTCTATGCCTGAACATTCAGCAATGTGGGTCTCTCGCATTAAAATCTAGTATAGATCTGCAATATTTATATTAAGGTTGAAGTAAAATTATTTCTAATCTGTAAAGATCAAAATAAAAGACCTCCTTTTAGCTTTAGTCCTCATAAAATCAAGATACAAAAATAATTATAAAGTAAAATATGTCTTAAAATCAAAATGGTAGATTCTAAAGCAACACTGGTGATTTTGAAAGAGGTTGAATAGCTGAGTTGAATTGCAGGTGCGCCAGTCATTTAGTTATTTAATCTCGAAAACTGTCAGAATTTCCCTCCAGGGTTGAATTAACATTTAATAAAAATTCAAAATTCAAAATTAGCCTGAAAAATATTGTAAATATAGTTGGGCCTTGATACCTCCTCACTACACAAATATTATATTTGGAATAATGGAAACTTTCCCAATTGACTTAACAAGAAAATATTATTATTGTTAGCTTCTAAAGTTTTTAGTTTTTTTGTTTTCTCACTCAGAATTTAAATGAATGTTCATTCTTCCTAGAGAATATTAAATAATATTAATGTTAAACTGTTACTGCAGACAGGCCACAATGGTAAGACATTCCATTCTCAAGATGGAAAGCATTTATGTTGATGATGATGCTTTTGTTTTGCGCATTGAACTTCTGGGCCACCGTAGAATAGTCTGACACACCACAGTTGAGATGTGGCCAACAGGCAACAGAAAGCCTTGGTATGGGTGGGCTCTGAGTTTGTGTCTGCTGGGTCCGTGTAGCCTTGACGCCCGATCGCTCGAGCAATAATAAGGTTAAGTGGGGGGACAGTTAGCTATTATCTCTTTGGAAATGAGAGGTAACTGGGGATAAGCCCAAGCTCCTCTGTAGAGCCGGGGGAGAAAGAGGGATTTTAATTGCGCTCATGGGTCAGGGCAGAAAATTTAAACACAGGATGATCCTGTATAATGTACAATGGAAATTCTGTATTTCCATTGAACCTGTACGGCTGTACCATAGTAGGTAAATTGCGAGCACTGTATATCTCTCTAAGAGCACTTGTCGGTCCACTTTCTTGAAGCACTTAACAATGAGACATTTTAGCGTTGTTCCTAAAAATATTTTTGACCCTCAAACTATGGCACTTGTGTATGCTGCTCTGGTTAGTCTGCTAAATGACAAGAAGGCGATATGTAATATTGGCGATATTGAGGTCCTGGACGGTACCCAAACAGGGCCACACCTGAGTATAAAAGATATGTGTGGAATATATATCTTAAGGCTTTTATAATGGGTAACGTGGAGTGTTATGGTAAAAAGGGCACAACTGGCTCAGTTTCGGAGCAGCCACTCAAATTCAAACTGTATTAAAAAAAAAGTGGACGTAGACAGATCAAAAATGATGAATTGTGGGTGGAAGATTTTCCTCTTTGGGCCATTTTTAGCAATGGGGCTTTATTAACATTTTAGCAGTGTCATCCCCAGCTAATGAAGGAATCAATTATTCATTCATTTCAATATCAGAAATAATTTAAATTAGACTTTTTCCCCTTTGTGGTAACATGGAATTCCCTGCGAAACAGCAAAGGTGAAAAATCACGCTTTTTTTAAAACCAGGGATTAGGTAGGTATTAGCCGCTGTGTTGTTTGGGGACATTAATGAAATGTGTTTGTTCTCATTGTCGTAATTAAATTGTGGGTGGATGCAGAATTTCCAACCTGGCGGTAAATATGTTCTCTGTTGCTTCCAATTACAGGTAATGTATAGTTAAATTATCCACTCCAAGCGTTCGTTAACTCCCAGGTTACGTCTGTCCGGCCGCGTCCTCAAAGGAAAATCCCACTGCTTTACAAATGACCTCCATCAAACAAACAAAAGAAAGGAAGAAAAACACTGCAGTTTCCCGCCAAGGGTAAACATCCTCACCCGTCCTGCAGACTGCGTCCCACGTCGACATCACATCAGCCAGTGAACAGGCCATTGCATTCAAGCTGAATTTATGTACTGTGACAAACAGAAGGCAAAACCCAGCCCTCTCAGGCAGTCTGCTGCACTGAATTCTGCTGGGCTGTTTCACGCGTGCGGGTTTTCTCATCAGCTGCCGCAGCCTTCAGTAGTAAATATATACGATGCCGTTTAAGGTCTCTGTAGCTTTCCGCGGGGTCTGCCGTCTCTGAGTAATTAGCTAAGTGCTGGGTTCCTCTCGATCTCCGGCGGACCGGGGGGGGGGGGGGGGGGGGGGGGGGGGGGGGGGGGGGGGGGGCGGGGGCGGGCGCGGGGAGGGGGCGCGGGG
>JAOYSI010053473.1:32611-60455 GCA_025775065.1 Hiodon alosoides
GCTTTCCGGGGGGTCTGCCGTCTCTTATTAATTTTCAAATGGCTGGGTTCCACCCGATCTCCGGCGGCCCGCCCCCCCCCCCCCCGAAAAGACCACTCGAGACCGTCACTTATCGCCCCTGCGCATCGATACGGGGCTCAAGAGAACAGGACATGGTAGTGCCAGCTATTATCTGAAACGTTTTATTCATCCGCCACAATCTTTGTACTCTAATTAGGAAATACCCTGGCTGAATTGTGCTCACCATGGCAACCGAGTCGGAGCATATTTGCCTTGGTATTGCTCTGTTCCACAGGGGAGCTTGGATCTGTCACAGGGCTCTGGAATTAGAATATCCCACACCCCATGTCATGTCAGGCCGCCTGGTCCCCCGGCAAAGGCAGGAGCCGCTCGCCAGTGACCACACTAGCTGGCTGCCCACCAGTGACCGCCTCCTGTAGCCCTCACTGTCACACAAACGGCGACAGACGGCCGGGAATTCCCCGCTCCCTGTCGAGCGGCGGTTCAGAGGGTCCTCTGTTGCCAGCACGCATGCATATGTTTGGGGAACATGAAAATGTGAAGCGTGAACAGCAGTGTGGACTGTTTGTTAAAGGAATCGTTGCACTCCGGACCTAAAAGCTGACGCACTGCTCAGATCGGCCTTTTGCGATTAATCTTTAACAATATAAATGTAGGTTAAGTTATGCAAGATTGATTGTTGAGTTTTGCTCTGAATCAAAAATGGCTAGGTAAGTAAATACAAAATAGAGTCCTATAATTAACTGAAACAAATTTCCTCAGGTGTTCTGTCAAGGAGGGCCTCCGTTTTCCGCTAACATATGAATGATTGATAATGCCTAAGTTCAGAGCACCTCTCCTGGAGTGGTCTAAAACAAGATAGGGGTCAATCTGTTGCCGGTTGAGCAGTTTGGGTGAGCTGGGTCAGCAGTGTGCCAATTAGCAGACCTTTAACTTCTCATCAAAAGCCCCTGTCTGTCCTGTGAAAATGATAAAGACATTCTTCAGAGCTCACAGAGTCTCAGGGTCATAAAGGCAGCAATTGACTTTACATGCTCCAAGAGATGAACACATCATAAATTTTTAGAGCTGACCTCCAGTGGAGTGTGTACGCAAACCATCAAACGGAATAAAATCATGCATTAACGCAACCATTAACACATACAGTCATTTAGGCAAACATTGAAGGCACAGAGCTCAGATTGCTCTCTCAGACAATAAAATGCACCGAGCTTTGGAAAGGGATTGTTTACTTAGGCTGTTGCGGGCTTTTCCGTGCTTCCTGTTTCCCAGCTGTCATTTCTGCATGTGCAAAGTGGTGCTGCATCCTGAGCCCGGTGGAGTTTGCATTTGTGTCCGTCTCCCTGTCCTTGTGCTTTATCAGCTCCGCACGTCTCGAGTGGCGGGGGAGGGGAAATCGTGCTCATTCCACATCATTGAAAATAGATGACTATTTTTCCGCCTCAAAGATATACATATATATATTTTTTTACATCCCACCGAGGGAAGTTGGTTGTGTTTTTTATTTCTTTTGATTGCCAAGATCTCACCTTGGTTCAGGCCATCGGTAGAAGTTTAATCACATCGCGCCGGCGTGACTCGAAACGCTTAAGAGCTGACCCTGAAAATCGCAAAGGGCCTCTTCCGAACGCCAGTGTCAGTCCTCAGTCCCCCTGTTAAGGAGGGGTAGTCCAAACGGAGTGTGATTACAGATATTACGGCGGCGACGATCATATCAATCGCTACAATAGCGGGTCAAGCCCGAGGCCCTGTGAGAACCTGAAGCAATTTCCTGTCAAAGGCAAATCTTATTGTTTGTCCCACGGTGCTTTGCTACATGGTAGGTCTTCTTACACCCAGACAGGTCAAGTTTTTTCAGTCTGCAAACACCGCACACCAAATACGAGCGATTGTCCGTAAATGCAAGCCAAAGGCACACTTTAAACTCAAAGCGCTCGTCGGCTGTTGAAACCACGGAAGATGGACAGCTTTGTTCTCATGCGCCTCAACCCTCCCCCCTTACACGACACGTGCCCTGTGAATAGCAACACTGTCACTCTCATGGTCGTGATATGTGTTCCACGCCCTTTCGAATCCGCCAGAGTCCTCCTCCTTCACTGTTCTGATGTCCGTTTGCTTCTGTGCCACAGGCGTGATCAACCGCAGCCTGCTTGTGAATAATACGGTGACAATGCTGCTGGCCAGAGATCCACACCACTGTGTTGTTGTCGTGGTTCACAATCCCAATTAACCCAGTGGAACCACCATAGTGTACGAGCGACAGTCTCACGCATTTCTTATGGGTCTTGCACCATGTGTTTCCACTTTTCTGTCCTCCTCTCATACATTATTGTCTAGAGTGAATTCCTTAAGGAACTACGCATGTATATAAGCCGCCAGTTGCTTTTTGTGAAATATCTTAATAATGATAATTGTGTTTAACAATCATTATCCGGGCACCCGTTTCGTTTCAGGGCTTGAAAGTACCCTCTGGCTTGCCTTACCACCAGGTCATATGGGCCGTCCAAACATACAGGCCTTCATGCGATATGCCCACAGCAGGTCATCCAGCATCTCCAAAGTCCCCCCCCCCCGCCTAGCTTTCCATCTTTTCAACGTCACTCCTTCTAAAGCTTACTCTCGACTTCTTCAAGCAACACCTTCTTCTAATAATGCGCTTCAGCAATGAAAGGTGCACCTGGAAAAGTCATAAAGAAAGATATTGCAGGCAAGAATACACCAAGGGGAAGACACTTAAGTGTGGTCTTGAAGAAATATTATCCCGAAGAACACATAAATCCAGCTCTGTTTGTTGTGAACACCTAAACGTAAACATAGTGTGTGCTCTTCAATGTGAACTCATCTGATATGAGCTAAAAATATGACTCTTCTCTTTCTGATCTTTCTTCTGCTCTACAACAAACGCTCTACATCTCAGTGCCGTTCCAGCGAAAATGTGTCACGTCTGTCGGAGGAAAGAGATCGCATCGAGGAGTGTTGTATTGTAATATCCCCGCTGCCGGGGGAACCTCCCTGTCCATCTCTGTGGAGTCAGTAGTTTCATGTTTTATTAATGAGAACCGTGGCAAGACCAAGAAGCTGGTTCGCCGTGAAATTTCCCATGACTTTGACACTGCACCAGCAAACTCATTTCGCCTGCGCTCCAGTCCCCCAGGCTTTAATTTATTCCCCACCGGAGGAGAGGGGGAATCTCCTCTTTCATTCACCCGACTTACCCCTTGTTTTTCTTTACAGTAACAGACGCCTTGAAGGTCATGACGAAAATGTCTCTACCACAAGGTTAGCTTGTCAGCGGAACGCGTGCTAAACGGCGCTTAGAGATGTTGCCTTCGTTTTTTGGCCGAATGCTTGATTGGAAGTTAATCACTCACACACTCTAAGGTTAATTAGTGTTCAAAATTAATTCTGTGTTTATTTGATGAATAATCCAGGATTAAGTTTTTTTTTCCCCCTCCAGTCTATCTGGGAGTCTTGGCCCCTTTTAGATCAGCTCTGAGACCCGATATCCATAAAGCCGTCTGAGTCAAGCATCTCAACTGATCCAATAAAATGGTAATTTTATTATGGTAATATGGTAATTTTACAACAATACGGGCAATTATTTAACCAGTAAGTATGTGGTTAGATATAGCCATCGTTTTAATGCAAAATTCAATTATAATTACATTTTTGGAATGGATTCAGCAGTTTTCCTGTGGTTTGGGCTTGCATCTCTGGACTTTCATTAATTAGGTTTTTTTTTTGTTGCATTTAAAAAGCACGTCAAAGCTTTATCACAAGGCTCGAGATTGGATGCATCTATAATACCTTCCAGAGAATGATAGCTTTTCAGGTTGATTTTATTTCAATGTTAGATTGTATTGATTTCTAAGGTAATGCTGGAGTCTCAACAGTTACGAAGGTCCTCAACAATCAATAGCTATCACACTGCCGAGTAAAGTGCCCTTTTGGAAGCCTTCTCCCCCAACACAAACACTATCCAAGGAATCCTTTCAGCTACGAACTGGGTAATTCGATCCCCCGATCGGGGCGTAGCTTCACTTTCCTCCCTCCAAGTTACTCGCTATATACTGCGGACTGGAGGAAAAAACATTCGCTGTGTGCCGGTCAGATGGAAGGACTGAAGTCCACGCAGAGACCGACGTGATTTAAAAATAGGTCTGCACATACTTAATAAAAAACAATAATCATAAGAGTGTTCTGCCTCAGCACAGAAAGACAATAGAACTGTCTGGTGCCTGGTAAAGAAAAAAACCACAATGGTTGTTGCTTCATGGTTTAAAATGGAAATTAAATGTCCTACAGAATATCATTATACTTTACACAATGATTGTAATTGACAAGTTTGCGACACTACGTGTTTTTAACCTGTATTTTTTTTCATACTGATTAGAATCTCGCTGTTAAGCTCATAGCTGCCTGTAAATTACAATAAATATTGTACATTTCTTTTAGAAAAGGAAGAGATGCATTCGAAGAAATATATTTGAGTTTGGCAGACATGTGAAACCAATACTAAATGGCAAAATGGGAGCTTCAGTGAGGAGTTGAGGAATACCCATGATGCTCCTCTTTCTGTCCAATGGGGATGGATCGCTCAGCCTTGGTATCCCATACAGGTCCTGACAAATGGGGTTTTGATTAGGCACTCCGATGTAGTGTGCTTCATGACTTTAATTAAGAGGGAGACACTCGCCCCTCACACTCCTGGCAATTGTTAGGCGTATCCGTCTCGGCATTCTCAAGTTACCACGGCAGGACCGCCGATCGATGAAGGGTTTTTCCACTGACTGAACGCATTAATGGAATTTACGGGTGTTCCATTGAGACGTCGAGGTTGAGGTGTGGAAAACACACCAGCGCTCGACACACAGGCCGTTGCCTGCCTCCAGAAACCGCTCGTGCACACTTGTGCGTGCACAAGCGCACGCGCTGCCCGTACCAGAGCGGCATTGTTGCACGAGGAGGGCTATTAGGTTGTTGTGATTAATGCGTATTGTCAGACTGCCGGCGTCTGATGAAATACCTGCCTGAGAACGGTCTTTGCAGCTTTGTTGTAAAAGGCACCATAACAAACGCAAGTGTTTTTTCCGTCATTTGCTGTAACTACTCGGTTACCTGTTCATAGCACAAAGGACAACAGCGGTGCTGAAGTGTTATTACACATTACAGTTAGACTTTAGTAGAAATTAGACCTGAGTAGTAAGGCAGGACTGAGATTTGAGGGCCAAGGAGTAGCTACTGTAACCTTAAACAAGGTACTTGGCCCGGATTGCTGAAATACAGCATAAATCAGCTGAACAAATTTCAACTGAAAACATTCGTCAGCTTTAAGGCCAGAAGTCATAAAAAATTTTTTTTAAAAGTGTCAAACTCATATGGGGGGAAAAAAACTGTTCACTCGCCAGCGAAAACCTGAACTAATGGAGGAAACTCTTTCAGACGAAACAAACAAAAGAGTCTCACATAGGCGCGTGAGTCATCGGGGACCCATGCTGATTTTCGACTGATGTTCTGGAGGTGCTCGAGGCTGATTGAAGCCCCTCAGATTCCACAAAAGGAATCTTTTGAATGATAATTCCTTTCTGAGAGTCTCTCATTACATCATGATAATTAAAAGTCTGGCGCTGGCAGGAAGACGGACGGAAAACGGCGAGCAGAGGTCAGCTATTCCCTTTGCTGGATGTAAGCAGCTCCACTATTCGTGACCTTTCAGCTGCCGGATGTTCAGACCAGGACCGTGAACGCCTCATGTGAGACAGGCACTGCGACAGGTGTTTTCCAAAGCCACGGCAAGGTCAGTCATTTTGGTTATCACGGTATAATCTTAAAAATCACATGAAACGGGCCACAGATGGACCGTGACTTAAAATAAGCATGAATTATTGATGCTAATAGAGTACTGTCTGTCCTGAATAAACAGCAGTAATGCACTCCTCCCCAAAGAGGTTATATAAAGCATTTAGTGGGAAACTGAAAGAAATGTAAACAAGAAATGCTGAATAAATGGACTGATGAGAAAAGTACAAAAACGGAGGCTAAAAAAAGTTAGAGAAAAAGGTGCTTTAAAACCGAATTCTGACATTTGACCTCGGTCCTGACCTACACATCTTTGTGGGTGCTGTTAGCGAATCATCCAGCAAATGAGGAACTTGTATTAAAATTAAAATCAATGAGTCTTTGTGTAGGGAGATTTATTACACAGGAGCAACAACAGGCTTCAATCACCATTGTTTCCTTAAATGGACTGACTCACTTGTTATGAATGAACAAGCTAACTCCCCTCCAGAAATCTGTGATTCAGAGAAAATCTACAAAATAAGGACTCCAAATGGGTGCTTAGAACTGAACAGCCCTCACTAATACCCTGGGTCGGCCAGAACAGGCAGCATCAACCATGGCCTTGATTTCCATCATTTACGCAGACAGGTAAAACGGTCCTACAGTGATACCATGGGTGCAGTCCCACAACAATGGAGTCCCGTCATAATTGTGCCTGATATGTCTGAGAGTATTCAGAGAATTCGGAGGTGAATTTTGACATCACTTTTTAAATGTAAAATTATTGCTGTATGCTTAATACTAAAAAGAAAAACGGGAAAAGTTGGCTAGTTTTAACAGAAGCCAAGACAGGTAAAGGTCAGGTCGTAAAGGTCAAGTAAGAGCTCCTAAACTGAAAATCAACCGATGTTTTTCAGTTCTTCACTTGGGAAAAAGATAGTTTTGAGGATGTGTACTATTTCTCCCATGCTAGCTCTGAAGTGCAAATTTAAAAATGACAAGCGGTATTCCTTACGGTCCCGGCGCTGTTCGGCAGGAGGTCTCCAAACTATTTTGAAATAGTATAGGATAACATCTATTTTTGACCCCTTTCTGACAGTCTGTGCTGCGTGGTAGTAAAGTCACGGTAGCAACAGGGTAGCAGAGACAAGAATTCACCATGATATTTCATTTTTCATTATTGCCATTGTTCTGTTGTATTTTGAACAACATTTTGAACAGTGAGGTGTATTTATTGATTGTTCATTGAGCACTGTATTTCTCATACAAACGATGATAGTATTCGTGGAAATGAATGCTTGCGAGACGTTATTTGCGCCTTGTGCGCTTCTAGGTTTCATTGCTTTTAAAAGACGTGAGATGGCGACGTTAGTTTTTTTTTTTTAAAAAACACGCAACAACCATTGTCAAACCAAGCAGTGGCCTACAAACACATTGAAACCCACAGCAGAGACTTTGGTCAGAAATATATTTTTGTTGGGGGGGGGGGAATACAACATGATATCTGTGTAATTTATCACAGCAACATTTTATGAGATGGATGGTGCTTTTAATAGGATTTTATTTATGCATGTTTCTTTCTCATTAATTGAAAATAGTTAAAGATAAATGGAACGACAAGGTTTTGCCATAAGAAGACCTTAGCTGGCGACTAGAACAATTTACCTAGACGACACAAAGCACGATAGTGTCTGGTAGTGAGCTGGTTAACAGGACAGCATTAAATCAGTCAAACACGACACAGCCAGGCAACACCTACCGTCTCCTAATACATTCATTCATTTCAGGGCGTGCTGCCAAGTAAACGCAGCCCAGGCTATTTCGCCGGCTCCTCCCTTTTGGTCCTTTTACTCACTCCTCTCGTGGCAGAACGTTAATACCAACAGCTGGAAATATGAATAAACCAGCGGCTGTCAAGACAAAGTACTGTGAGGCGATTACCTTACGTGGCTGCATTTAACGGATACGTTTAGAATGTCAACATTTGGAAGTAAACGGCTGAAGATTGTTTTTATTGCAGGTAAGGAAACGTATTTCGCCTGTTGCTCTATGTGGCTTTCCCATCACTAAGTACGCCTGAATCTTTTTCTTAGTGAAGGCTATTTTATTTTATTTTCCAATTCCGAGAATTTATGATATATAATATTTACTTTCATATATGATCATTTGTACGTATGTCCATAATAACCTACTTACTATTAGCTGTTTAACCAAAAAATGTTGAACGCAGCTATATGTCTCTATATATTTAATGCGTGGATTGTTAAATGTGCAAACGGGCAGTATTCTTAATATCAAGTATCCGTGTTACATTTTTGCAATTCGCGTCACATTAAAAAATATGTACCATAGTGTTAGAAAATTGCCTTTGCAATGCAAACACGAATAGGTTAAGTAAATAGTAAATCGACACCAGAAGGAAGTTGTTCGGGTGTCACTCATGCCTTGATGGATGGGAATAGTTGCATGACGGCAGTGAGTTTCCATATAGCACAACAACAGCTGCGCCGGTCAGCACGGGAACCCCTTCGCATTCATTAGCGCGCGGAGATAAAGCGAGAGAAGCGGGCGCTACGGGGAGTTCACCTTGGTTACAGAGAGGCACAGGGGAGTTTTTTTTTTTTTATCCGTCAAATCTAGTGTCCATACGGTAGTGATTTTGTTTTAGAGTCTACTACTTCTGTAAAGAATAAAATTACACGAGGACCAGGCTAACAACCCACCGCAATAACATTCAAGTAACGTAAATCGTTGATTTTATTGTATTTTATATATATATATATATATATATATATATATATATAATTGCTATAAGTAACCTAGCAATCATGTGTTGTGTAAATGTTTCTGCAAAATAAACAACATTGTTACGGTGAGGTTAAACATGTTAAACCATACTTCCATACTTACATTGTTAACGAAATGGGGAAGAGCACAGGGTGTCAATTTCTAATTCCTGTTATGGATCAGATGGTAAAAATGTTGACTTCATCATTGTGTTCTCATAGCCAATTCGGTTTGTTGGAGCCCAATTCTGGGGGGTTTTTGGCTTTGTGTAATTACCCAAAAGTTGCCTTATATTTACCACTAATTTGAAATACTTGCATATGAAACGTCCTTACTGCCCTAGGACCCGACTAAGCAAAGGACATCCCAATGAAATGAAGCAGGACTTTTGCACTGCGTCTGACATCAGATCCATACATGCGTGCGTTATCATTTATCTACAAGTAAAAGGAAAGGCAACATAAGGGGATGTTTATTATATATATGGGTGGCCGGGTAGCACTTCACCTAACACCCTTAGTATCCTGTTATCGCAAACCTGCCATCACTAATGTAAAGCTTTTAATGGAGGGTTCAACCACTGAAAGGTGCAGGGGCGATTCAAACCTGACCATAACGACCTCAGAAACAGTCCGTCAGGATCACTAACACCCTTGGTAAACATACAGCGATTGAAAACAGAAGAACTACGTATGTGCCGTCATTATTTCCAGCTCAAATAAGTGTAAACAGCTAAAATTCCAACATCCAATCACCCTGCATAGGAAAGGAAACCCATCGACATTTTGTTTTGGAAATAATTACCTTTACGTTAACATTTATGTTAAAAAAATGTTGTTATTGTTTTGTTTTTTACTTTAAAGGCAATAACCTTTCTGTTACTTGGACATTTAATGGAAGCTTCTGTAAAGTTCCAGAAGCTTACAGTGAATGTATTAATAAAAAAACTAGAAGATCTAGAATTGGAAGATCTATTTTGACAGCGGGAACACACAGATTAAATACATTCCTAGCCTTTAACAGCACCATTTAAATCAGAGAATCCTCCAATGGCCGGAGGCAAAATAAATCTAAAAAGTCACATGGGTCTGATGTTACCACCTTCACCATTGATCATTATTGAGATGCTCAAGGACACTGGAACGGCCCCTTCCTTGCCAGGAAGATTCAAATAAATGTTTAAAAGGAGCTTTATTTGAAAGGAGCTTTTTAAAAGAGGGGGTCAAATTTAGAAGGCAAATTCAAACCCAAGGGCAACTGTTAGAGATCTCCATGATGAGACAGCTCAAGTAACATGGATGATGTCGCTTTGAAAGGTAAAACACAAACGGAGGTGGAACGATCACTGAAGTTCTACAGAACGTGTTTTATGGTGCGCTTAAATGTTAATTATGTTTCACGGACATGCCCCAGTGCTCTTGTTAAGATCCAGAGAATGACGGGACATCTGGAGATCTTGAGGAAAAACCCTGCTTCCTCCGATAAGCAGCAATAATTCCTGGTGGGAAAAAGTGAACGTGAACATGAAATCATTGTCATTTACAGACCATTATGATCCTGGCACCTTAATCTTGCGGAAAATTAGTGATCCACCTTCAGTAAAAAAATTATTATTATTAATATCTCAGCTATATTCATGTATGTTGGCAATCTGGTGATTAAAAACCCGTCTTTATGAGTCATAATTTATCAGTAATTTAAGTAAATTGGCATCCCACCGCTACCCTTTCAGTTACCAAATGAATGGAATTTTCACCATACCGTTAGGGTGTTTATCGCATTTAAACCTCAAATTCTTTTCACAATATGCCAAATTGCAAATTGTACAGGGTGTGCTTTGAATTGAAAGCCACATATTAAGCCCACCAACAGGACAAATACATTTGTCTTGATTTGATCTGATGAAAGCCTAGGCATTCAGCACAGACAGGAGAAAATATCAATTCTAGAAAGTGGCCTGTAATTTGTGGCTTTTTGGCACTTAGCCATTTATGACAGATGTAAACGCCCGTCCTCCCCATACGTTGAATAACCATTTAACTTGAAGTAAAGCTAATTATTTTTCATTTTATAATTTTTTCGCAAAGATCCCTGTTTGCCATAGGAACTACATTCACAAAAATTATTTACTTGTGTTCCAGCAGAAAAAAAACAGCCAAAACAAAGCACTGACAGAGTTTCGAACACAAAAGACTTTGAGTGGCGTAAACTAACGCAGGAGCAGAAATAGAGTAAGCCTTTTTGTGCGAGCGTTCCTGGATGCGGGGGGAAAATTGAAAGACAAGTTTATAATTGCAATGACTTAATGATGCTTACGGTTCTGTCTGGGAGCTGCACATAAGGCAGGCCGTTCCCATTCGCAGTCAGGATGGGGAACTGTAGATACCAGTTTAATGGAACAGTCCATTAAATTCTAACCGTCCTCCATTTAATGTATTGACACGTGTCCAAGCAGACTGTAAATTCGGTTGTATTAGACGACCGGATCCATGACCGCACTGCCGGGACAGGAAGTCTAAATCGGCAATACCGCATGTTTGAGTTGAAGCACGGGCAGAGAGATCCAATTAAAAAGGTGCTTAGAGTGAGCACTCTCGGGCTTTCCATTAGCAGCAGGAAGGCTGGGAAAAAACGCGGCATGGGAAATGGGTGGATGACAGCCATTTCTGCTGTGTTTGTTCTCGGCATATAGTCGTAACACTAGCTAAAGAGCTTATTTATCACGGTCTTCAGGGTTCCTGGGAAGACATTTTACCCTTATCATCCTCATCGTTGTTCATTGCAGTGTTCTTAATAGTTTAATATACTTTGGCCAGTGCATGAAAACATGATTTGTGTTCGAGCGTCATTTAGCGTTTAGCTCGTATGTGAACAATGGACGCATGCCACGGCTCTGCTGTAATGTAACGATGCAGCCAGCAGGGGGAGCACTTTGAATAAAGGTCTGGTGGAGAATGGGCCCGTGGCTTTGGTGGGCTTCACACATCCTCGGAGGCCTTACGTTTAAAACCGATGTCCTTGCCTTCATTTCACTTACACATTTCTCTGTAGTCATGATTTTAACACCTTGGAGCACTGATCACTGCTACAGACCAGAGGCCTTTTATAAAATGTCTAGTGGGGCACTATTATTGTACCCATGTGAAATATTAATCACACGTATTTTGACAGGAAGAATGCCGCAGTATAAACTAGTAAATAGCCAGTAAATGATGAAGAGATTTAGGCTAATCCTTGGCTGGCAGGATTTTCTCAAAGTGTGACGGCACGTCAGCGATCTCTCGCTGTGCCGGGATCCGAAGAGCCCAGAGGAGGTCAGCAGGTGAAGCTGATCCTGCACATTCGCTCGCCTGCTTGGTCGCCCCGTGAGACTTCGCTCTCCATTAAAGAGGAATCGGCCTTTACTCTGTGACTTTGGAGTCCAAACCAGGAACCATGAAGAACGGTTCCATTTGAACATTTCTCACTATTTAATTCTGTAAACGAAACGCTTCCTCTCGTAACTACCCAGGGAGCATATACTTGTACTAATGAATGGGAATGCATTTTTAAGAATTTTTTTTTGTGTCTGTACTTCACTGTTGTCCAGGACAGGACAGGACTGAAAACTTGGTTTACTGAAGTCCTAAGACTTGGCGAAGTGCCAATTACGACGCCACAGTGTGTTTGAGGATGGAAGCCTGTCAAAATCTAGATATTTCCAAGAACAAATTATCCATAGACCATTGAAATTGTCTTGCCTTCTGCCAAATGCATTCCACCACTTATGTATTTCAAACCCGTTTGGAGCCTTAAAATAAAAAAGTGTCAAATCTGTTTGAAATGTTTGAAATCCGTTTCATTTACCATTTTAAACATGCTTGACTTCACAGGGGGTTCTCTCTATATCTAGAATTTAAAAATGATAATAGAATAATGTTTTTATATATGCAAAATAAAACAAAAATCATCAGAAAATGAAATAATTAAAAGTCATCACCCAAATACCCCGTGTTCACCATTTGAGCCGTTGCCAATGGGAATGGGATTATCTCAGCATTCCACAGAAAGCCTTGTCTGTTGAAGGTTGCCTTTGTTCAGGTTTAGAAAGCAATTAAACTTGTGTAAGGTGAGATATTCCGGTTCTTAATTAAAGGCTTGAGGATTTCACTTAGGTGCCGGTTCAGAAAGCCCACCGGACCCTGTGGGGTAGCACACAGACAGTGGGCATGACCCACTTTTGACTGTCAGCAGATTTGCTAATGCGCGACGTATGTCAATCAAAGAGGGAGCGATTTCTTTTGAGTGCCACCTGGAATCCCGCTCTGCACTGTTTGGGGCGTCAAAGGGAGACCGTAGCACGCAGCCTATGCTGCCAGACCTAATGGGCCTAACGGGGTCACGCTCACGCTTTTTTTGTAATTAGAAAAGAGAGAGAGTCAGGGAGAGAAACCAAGGACGGGTGCATTTGTGTTTGGTGGCTGTATTTTGGTGCGCTTCTGTAGCTTTATTATTTTAGGGTTTAAAACCTGTTTATTTTGGCTTTTCACCAAAATCGATTTTTTTCCTTTGAGTTGCTATTCTATTTGTTGTGCTTGGTTTTTGTTAAAATTCCTAATAAAAGCCCAGCCGGCTTGGTTTTTGTTAAAATTCATAATAAAAGCCCAGCGAGTCACGGAGGCTTAGGGCTAGGTCTATGGGCACAGCCGTTCACAGTAACTTTAGATCCTTTAGACCTTTAGTTTGCTCCATACAGGAACTGGATTGATCAGTTTGGCCATAATGTTAGGATCAAAAAGGAAATTATAGCGTACTGTTTTTTTATTTACTTGGGTAGTTGACTCCGATCCCAGTCGTCTCTCTTGAGCACACTACAGTCTGTGCAATTTCGGCGCTGATTGGAGGAGAGGTGCTGCCAGCCCTCAGGCCCCTGGGTAGCCGGGTGAAGGCGTTACCGCGCTTAAGTCCCTGACAATTCAACCTTCAAATGCCTTTACCGATTCATCCACAAGTTAATATCTCTTCAACAAACTTTAATATATATATATTTATTAATTAATATACCTTTGAGACTATTAAAATGACAATGCAATTCTTGGCAATAGCAAATTATAATCAATCCTGCTCAATTTATACACTTTGCAAATTTAAGTTGTCCGTTGATGATTTTTTGAATGACCCGACTCAATTTAAATGAAAAAATGGCTAAACATTCTGTGTTCCTGTTAATGTGTTCCACTTAAACTTGTATTAAATCTGAGCAATGGTAAATACGCTCCAATCATGTTGACCCCAGAAAGTCAAAAAGTTTTTTCCCCTTGAGTCATAACAGGCCATTAGTCGCTACTCTTTATGTAACCACTTCTCTGTCGTTGATTATTTAAAACCCTCTCTAGCGTTTAGGCCTACTCAGTATTAATTACAGGACATCATTAGATTACCTCATCATAGCACAGTCTATTGCGCATTATCATAACAGGTGGAATTGCTTTATAAAAAATATTTTATAGACTTTCAAGCGATCTCCAATTAAATATTTCAGTTTATGTTAGTGCACGCTTTAAAAAAAAAAAAAAAGCTACAGCTCTAATGGTTGCCATTATAGGATAGGTACACTTTGTAATGAAGATGACAATCTGCTATCATGTAGTAATATAAATGTTTTAAATGCATAAACTATGAATACTGTGACGAGGTTCAATGCACATGCAGTAACCCCATACTTAAAGGCATAAACTCTCATGAAGGTTAGGCACAAGCCTCCTATCGATCGTAAAGACCAAGAGGGTTTTCTTTTTTATGTATCTATTGGGGGAGGAGACGGGTGTACACTCCAGCAAGTGGGTAGGGAATCTAACCACAGACTGTGCTCTAGTTTGTTTTCCTGAGCGTTAATAGAAGTTTGAATATGATCATCCTATTGTACTAAGGCAAGTTTAATTATCAATGACACTTGTAGTTCTAGGAAAAATGTAGAGGTGTAGATGCAGAGTCAAGCTGGTCAAAAAGACAGTAATTCTTTGCTTTTTAATTCCAATGGTCCTTTATGAACGTCTCTCACTTTACACATCCACCCCCACAAACCTATGCAATATTGTTTAAATCTTTAGTGTTCTTTAATCCATTTGAGTTTTTTTTGCATGATTTCAACGTTGTCTGCGGCTGCATAGCCTAACAGTATGCATGTTTCTACGTCTTATCAAACTGGGTGAACCAGCTACCGTGAGCTGGCTGGTAGTTCCCATGCGTAAGCCCAGGAGCGATCTGCTGAGAAATGAACTGGCTAGCAGAATCCATTAGATTTCATCTCAAGAGCTTTATCTTTGTCCAATTTGACCACTGTGTGAACTCCTTTGTTATCTCGTTTAAGCTGGATATATTTGAGCTGATGTTTCATTTCGTTTCAGTCAGTTGTTTCATCCTCGATATTGAATTTTTTTGTTAAACAAGGACCGTATGTTAGGAAAGAGCCACAGATAACGGGAGGAGAAACTGGAGGTGTAAAGGGGGGTGTAACGGGAGGTGTCACGGGAGGTGTAACTTGAGGTGTAAAGGGGGGTGTAACGGGAGGTGTCACGGGATGTGTAACTGGAGGTGTAAAGGGAGGTGTCACGGGAGGTGTCGCGGGAGGTGTAACGGGAGATGTAACGGGAGGTTTCATGGGGTGTAACGGGAGATTTAAAGGGAGATGTAACGGGAGGCATAACGGGAGATGTAACGGGAGGTTTCATGGGGTGTAACGGGAGATTTAACGGGAGATGTAACGGGAGGAGTTAACGGGAGGTGTAACGGGAGGTGTCACGGGAGGTGTAACTTGAGGTGTAAAGGGGGGTGTAACGGGAGGTGTCACGGGATGTGTAACTGGAGGTGTAAAGGGAGGTGTCACGGGAGGTGTCGCGGGAGGTGTAACGGGAGATGTAACGGGAGGTTTCATGGGGTGTAACGGGAGATTTAAAGGGAGATGTAACGGGAGGCATAACGGGAGATGTAACGGGAGGTTTCATGGGCTGTAACGGGAGATTTAACGGGAGATGTAACGGGAGGTGTAATGGGAGGAGTAACGGGAGGCATAACGGGAGATGTAACGGGAGGTGTAATGGGAGATGTCATGGGAGGTTTAATGGGGTGTAACGGGAGATTTAACGGGAGGTGTAACATGACTTTGAAGAGCTTTAGAAGTAAAAGAACTCGTAACGATTTGGGAGCCACTGCCTTTTTCTACAAGTGTCAACAATGATTTGTGTCAACATAAGGATACTATAGGCCTCATCGGCCTGTTGTCACAGGTCTGTTAAAAACCTTAAGAGTCTTTATTATAATAAGGTTAAGTTTCAGTTGGGTTTTATTCAATGAACAGTCTTGAAGAAAAAATTCCTACAAAAAGAAAAAAACTTGTTAGAGTTGTTTGCTATCATGTTAATGAAGAGGGAACAATCAGATGTAATTAATTATTACCATTTGCTTCCTACACTTATCTCTTACCGTTACCCTTATCGTAAAATTGCAGAAGTGAAGCCAGAAGAACACTTCCAGTTATCACCACAATTGCAAATCTGTTCCAAATTCAACTTAGTGAGACATATTATTGCTGTGCGTAGGTCTTGCTCCGTCATCCTTTACCAGTCAAATGCTCAGCATCTTCTAAGCTGCTAAAGTATCATTTGTAGTAGTATCTCATACATTATTTCATTTAACGCTCTTTCTCATGTCTTAGCTAATATAGCTAAAATGAACACAATTATGTAATTCTGGTGCAGTTCCAATAGCCACTGATTAACAGTTATTCTGCTCTGCTCCAGGTTAGGCCTCGGCAAACTGAGAATGAGACCATCTGGGCAGAAGACTGTTTCTTTGGGTGGACGGCGAGGGCCTGTGGGCGGCATGGGTCGCGAGTGAGCGGCGGGTCGCCGGGTCGGCAGCGGGCCCTGGCGGGACTATGCTGACTGCTGGTCGGTATGACTCTGCTGGACCTGTGGCTGTCCCGCTCTATCCCCATGTGCCTGCTGCTCCAGAGCCTTGTCCTCATGGCCCTGTGCTTCCCCTCTGCCAGCATGTGCCCCAAGGGCTGCACCTGCCTCCGCGCCGATGGCCTCAACGTTACCTGCAGCCACGCCCGCCTGAAGGAGATCCCTCCCGACCTGCCGCCGGACACCACCCTCCTGCGGCTGGACCACAACCAGATCTCGGCCGTCCCGAGCCGGGCCTTCCAGGGGTTGCGCCTGCTGCGGGAGCTGGACCTGTCGCACAACCAGCTGGAGACACTGGGTGAAGGCGCCCTCTGGGGCCTGGAGGGCTCCCTGCAGAGCCTGGACGTCTCCCACAACCGCCTGCGCCAGGTTCACCGGGAGGCCTTGGCGCTGCTGCGGGCCCACGTCCACCTGGGCGACAACCCCTGGCACTGCGACTGCGAGCTTCAGCAGGCGCTGCGCGGCGTGCCCTACAACCACCAGTCCCACGTGATCTGCAAGACCGCCGAGCTCCAGGACCTGGAGGGTCGGCCCTTCCTGGACGCCGACGTGGACCTGTGCAATCTGGCCAAGCGCACCACCGACTACGCCATGCTGGTGACCATGTTCGGCTGGTTTGCCATGGTCATTTCCTACGTGGTCTACTACGTTCGGCAGAACCAGGAGGACGCCCGTCGCCACCTGGAGTACCTCAAGTCCCTCCCCAGCAAGCCGAAGAAGCCAGACGAGGGGGAGGACGTCAGCACTGTGGTGTAACTACGCACAAGCGCGCGGGCGACGTCACGTGACCCCTCAATCGCGGCGCCGCCTTGCTCTCCGTGCAGACTGAAGTTGTAACTTTGGGATCAGAGCCAGGTATTCGCATACTGAATTTATACTTTACATATACTACACATCGGACTGCAGAATGGAGCAGGATGTACTACATTCTAGGATCAAAGTTTAAAAAAATGTTCTTTTTTAAAAGAAAAGTTTTGCCTTTTTCCCTAGTAGGTGTGTGTAAAATTTTGGAAAGAAATGTATTCATACTATGTAATTAACAGGATCATTGTTTAATCAGCCAGATCTTCGGTTGTTCAGTCACTCTACAGAATCCACTGAAAACTGAATCTGAAACTACAGAGATTAAAACTGGATACAAGAGTGCGCTACTCACTCGCGGTGTACTTTGACGTTGAAAAGAGACCCTTTATCCGTTAGATTTGAACACAACTGGTGCAGGAGAAAACAGAACCCCTCCTGAAACACAAGAAGAAGGTACAAACTCTCACGAAGGCTATCTGCTTTGGAACCAGCTTTGACACTGGCCCTTCAGTTTTGACTGAAAAAGCAGAGGAGTGCTTTTAAGAAGTTAAAACTCAGGTTTAGACATTTAATTGTGTTACTTTCATGTCACTACCTTTCCAGTGTTAATCCTTCATGCCTTTGTAAATATCTGCATTATCTGACGTGTGAGTCAAGTTAAACCGAGGCAAGATCTTCTCAAACCAGAACATTATAAAGCAGTCTTTGTCATCTGGCCACTGTATGGTTGATACAATCAAAGTGTAAAAAAAGGTGCTTAAGCATCAATGGCACTGGGGCGTGAATCTGTGTCACAGCTTCAGCAGCACATATCAATTTGTGACTTAAATGAGCATTTCTGTCTTTGGGGTTTGTCTAAGACTTTTGGGCTGTGATTGAACAGGACCCTAAGCCTCTTTAGTGTTAAAACACCATCCGCTTGCAGCTGAATTCACAAAAACTGTCACGCACACACAAGAAGCTTTCTCCCGTCCAGGATCAGCCACAGGCTCGCTAATCACTACCCCAGTGTAGGCTTATGTCTCTATTTAAAAACACCACTAATCCGTGCTAGGTGGTTTTGCTGGTGCGGCGCTCAGAGCCCACACGCAGGATTGACAGGTCCTGTCTGTGAGACTGCTCTGTGCACAGATCAAAAGGAAGGACCGACAGAGACAGGAAGCAGTTTCTGGGCTAGTGACCTCAGACTTCCCCCGAACACGGGAGTCCGCTCAGCCACGCCCACGTTCCAGAAGACAGAAGGAGAAAAGGCGAGAATAATTGTTGGATTGACAATAGAATGAGGCTTTGATAGTATGTTTATTTTGTTTATATAAGTTATTATATACAATATTATTATTATTATTATAACTTAATTTTGACCCTAAACTAAGAAATAAGTAAATAACTAAGATCATACACTCCATCTAACTTTAGAAACTACAACATCCACTCTGTTTCCTTCAGTGAATGAGTTGCACTGTTAACTCCCAAGATCTCAGCGAAGTTCTCCAAATCTAATAGAACTGAAATGTTTCTAATTACTGTTCATGTCCATTCTGTTTGTAAGGCCCATGGCGTGAGCGTGCGAACGAGATTTGTGTTTACCACCGTCCCGTACTGTGCACGTTGGTAGAGTTTCACATTAACGACTGTACCACAGATTGGTTTAATCATATCCAGAACATGCTTCGGGGAAGGAATAAGAAGGAAGTGTTAAAACCTGGCCATAAGGGGACCAAGATCTGGAACCCGATCCGACCAGTGTCCGTTGTAGCAGACCTCGTACATTTAGCTATATGTCAGTGATATTTTCCCATCAGCTTAAAGAACTACAGAACGAATTAGGGTCTCGGGAGTTTAGGTAGGGAGGGGAAAATGGGCTCATTTGCAGCTGAGGCATATTCAGTTTTTCACTGTGACATTTTCACCCTAATTACAGTAAAAATAAGAACCCTCAGCTTTCGCTCAATGAAGATATAAATGCGACTGGTAGACACAATTTAAAAACACGATTACGGTTTCTTTAATACGTTATTTGAAGAAACTAGCTTGTATATAGGAACCTTGTTGTCGTGCGAGACGGTATATAAAAGCCCTTTAAAAAGTCGTATTTGAATGTACTAGTTCAGCCTGTTGCCTTGTCTTGCAGAAAAAAAGCTTTGAATATTTATAAAGGGATCAAGCAGTCTTTCCTTGCATGAACCACAGGCGAAGCACAATGTAGCCACGTTCTCTGGAGAATTTTAAGTGCCTGAAATACCTCTCTCACACACTCACAATTTTTAAGTCAACCAGAAATCATACCACAGCTCAAAAAAAGGGGCCTTTTCTTTATTTATCGAAATTTAATTAGTTTTTTGTTTTTTTTCCCCTCTGTAAATTCACTCTATATTAAGAATGCTTTTATGTTCATTTCCATAGTAACAAGCTTATTTTCTTTAACCAAGCCAATGAAAATATTAGGGGAAATGAACACATCATTTATAATTATGTTAGATAATTACAAAGGCAACAGAACAGTGGGATGGAGACAGAGCCTCATACTGTTTTATTTATCAAATCAAAGCTAAATGAGAAGATGTATTATGGAAATTTAAAAAAAAAAGAGAGACTATGGCTCAAATCTCGATTTTTCCTTTTACCAGTCAGATGTCTATCTGTTGTTCCAAATTATGGATTTGTCTTAAAGACCTAGCACTGAATACAAACTGTATATAAAATACTGTAGGCATGTTTTAGAACTAACAAAATAAAAAGGGAATAATCTGTTGACTGTGCATTCTGTTTAATGTGTCTCGAAACCATAGTAATAATCAACTGTTATTGTTTTGAATGTTGGTATTTCTTCTGGACAACTGGCAGAAAGGAATACATTCAGGAGAAGATGGAAAACTGAACAGTGAGTTCATTATTGTCACAGGTGTTGTTACAAATCTGTGGATGGATCATCCTGTCGATGGGGAAGATGTTGTTCATTGTGCTAAGGGAAATCTGTCTCCGGATTGGTGGGGTGTTCTGAGCAAAGCACACTTACGATCTGTCACTACTTTCCAACAAAGGCGACTCAACTGAACCAATGCATTTGTGATACAATGTTACTCATCCGCTTTACATGTAAAGCAGAGCGTTAGGGTTGTGTTTGGACCGCCCATCCCAAAGCCTCTGTTTTTTAACACACAGTTAGACCTGGAGTTGTTACTCTCCTTGCACCGAAACGCAATGTTCTCCCTGCAGATGTACTAAAGTTAAACATCGGAATATATCAACATTAGCTGGATTATTGTATAAATACCATCAACATGCACGCATTAATACATTCCAAAGGTCTTTGGCATCTGAGGAACATTGCTGGTTTTTTCCTATAGGCTAGATCAGTCGATAGCAATAGAGCATATCCTGAATTTTAAAATGATTAAATGGGGCTGGATTTCAGTGCTGGCGAAAGAATTCGATGTTCTGACAAGAGGCTTCTCGTCAAAGGTTTGCTAAAAGCCCTGTCACGCGAGTCTACTCGAGAAACAATTGTTTTTGCCTGACAGATCTGTTCAGTGTTTCTGCATTTTAATATAGCGTGGCTGTGAATTACAGTGTGTCGGATGACTAAATTAGTATCGCAACCAAATCTATTTTAAGACCACTCAGGTGCCTAATGGACAATACATTACTCAGTTAATAAAGTTAAATTTAGCTCAACCAAAAACGGAGAATATCAGAGTGAGATAAAAAAAAGAAAAGAATTTAACAGGAGCGGCGAGAATTCTGCCTGACCCTATTTTTGACTATTGGGAGACATGGCAGTGGTTTTCATTCAATTTAGCTGACCTGGAAGGAAGCAGTTTTTCTTGTGTTTTAATCCCAGGACACTTTTTGAGACCTCTATCCCAACGGTTGTCCCCGTTTATTGATGGTGCCTGCTGGGAAACCTCTGTTTTTGTGCCTGTCATAGTTTTTCAGAGCCCCTGTTTTAACATTAATACCTCGGAAACATTCAGAACATTTGTTGTCTCTCATGGTATAACAAATTTCCATGTCCCCGTAAAACCTTGCTACTTTTTCTACGTAACACAAGTCCCGGTATCTCCCTAATCTCATACAGAATGTTCGATCAAAATCGCAGCTTTTACTGCGTCACAGTATTCCAGTTAATGTAGTATTCTGTGGCTTCTGCTCATTGCTGAATTGACTTTTAATAAAGATATTAATATTAAATAACGAACATCTCTGTCGCAGCCACGGCAACAATCCAATTTAAAATGGTGAGCTTAAAACGCTGTAAGCCATTGTGCCGTGGCCTGAAAACCGAACTGTTGAAGCCCCCCCCCCCCCCCCCACTGAAATTTAGCAGGAGGGCACGTCAAAGATCATATCTCGACACACACAAATAATTGATCACGATCAAACTGCAGCTTCAAACGCATTGAAATTAAAGGAATGAATAAACAAAAGTCCCTTAAAAGCCCAGCTGTGCCCCCTCCTCTGCATTACTCTATAGGAACCTATTTGTGATGGGTCGTCCCGTCACAAGAAGCAGTGTGTGGTGTGTGTGCTTGTGTACGTATGCGTGTCTGCAAGTGTGTGGTGTGTGTGCTTGTGTGTGGTGCGTGTGTGTGTGTGTGTGTGTGTGAGTGTGTGTGTGTGTGGTGTCTGGTGTGTATGGTCTGTGTGTGTGTGTGGTGCGTGTGTGTGTGTGTGTGTGTGAGTGTGTGGTGTGTGTGCTTATGTGTGGTGTGTGTGCTTGTGTGTGGTGCGTGTGTGTGTGTGTGTGTGAGTGTGTGGTGTGTGTGTTTGTATGCGCGTGTGTGCAGGAAGGAGGCGGTTTTTCGCTCTGTGAAAACTCTCAGACAGACGGTCTCATTCAGAAGGTATGATTTGTCATGAAATGGAAGAAATGGAATGGTACTGTGTTAAATAATACATAATCAGGATTGTAGATTCCGCTTTCAAACCGCTGGTACATTTTATTTTTTGGAAGTATCATATTTCTTCTAGAATATATTAAATATATTAATTACAGTTATGTAAAGTGCCATTTGTTGGCTGCTAAAGTTATGATTTGGGCCCAGACAGGAATCGATTGCAAATATTTTTCCATCATCACGGCAAATTACCCTTTTAACTTCGTTTTGGATAAGGACTGTCTGCTACTGGAGAAACACTTAGTATTAAAATACACTTTTCAAGTCTGGATTTGAAAGTCCTCGGGGATTAAGATATAGCCTGCCGTACTTTTCTAAAGTAAAAAATGTGACTGCATTTTGTAGTATGTTCGTCTATGTTTGCTTAGTTAGGGGTGTCCTGCGTAGCATAAATCTGACCTCAGAGCAGACTCACAGGAGCCGAATACTAGTTTTTTATTAAATACACCTCTACACCCCGCGACACAGCCCTTCTGGTATGCCCTGGTTCAACTCCCTTTGCCTGACAGCTGGAGTACAACAGAGAAATACGGCTCTGTCTGGCCAATAAAATATAGCTGCTGAAATCCATCCAGTCCATGGGGTACAATGCCCCAGTTCAAGAGCCTTGATCCCCTAAGTTTGGCACAACCAGCTCCTTTGCTTTCCCTATAAAATGTCAAGTGACAGTCCTAGACCCCTGCTTCTGCTTATACTTTGAGGTCAGTGCACTCCCTAAGTCACTAAAGTAAGGAAGTGTAACACCTCTGGTACTGTCTCCGCCACGAATACTTCGGGCCCACATAGTACCCGTGTTTGTCTACTGCCCGAACCCACTAATGACCTCCAGCTCTCGCCATGAATACTGACAGGAACAGAGACGTCGCTCGACGTCGGACTGACATTAGTACTTGAGGGGTGAGGAAGACAGCATAGTTACACCCCCGACACTTTCGCTGGTCGACATTCTGGTTTAATATGCCCATGACTGACCAGGAGGGTGTTTTTAGTGGGTCCTTTACCGTAGCTGAAAGGCCTGCCCTTGACGTTACTGGGGCTCCTGTACTCTCGGCCTTCACCGCCCACAGGCTTAGCGAGCGGCGCCTTGCGTTCCGTCTCTCTTCACTCCGCCGCCCTTTCTGGCTCCCGACTCTTGGCTCCCCAGCTGGCCCCCCCCTCCTGCTGCCAGGTCCCCGCCAACTCCACAGGCTTCCTGGAAGCATTCGGATGGTGCCTCCAGCCTTGCTCGCAGCTCTGGGTTCACCATCCATGGAAACTGCGCTCCGCGATGATTAAGCCTGCCCTGCAATGCACGTTCTCCTGGGAGCAGCCACTTCTCACGCCGGTCTTTAAGTCTGGCCTGCAGCTCCACTGCCTTTGTCCCGCCCACTTTAACGAATGTCCACCTTCGTCGATAAGAACCTGAGGATATTTCGCATTTGGACAGAGTTGCCTCTTTTCATACTGATCATAATCCTGACTGTCGTAAAGCCACAGAAAGGGTAAGAGGAGAGGTAGCCAGTTAGCATCTCTGTGAGAAGAGCGTTGAACATATTTGATTGAGAGTTGACCCTTCATCACCAAAACAAGTGGTATTAGTTTAATGGTTGTTAGAAGGTTTTTATGGTTGTTTCTAATATCTATATTGATAATAATAATATTAAACCTTAATTAAACATGACTAAGAGTTTTCTTTCTTTGAATAAAAACCTCCCTGTGGCCATGCTTGGGGCTTGGCCAGTAAAGGGGTTTAAAAGAGCGGGGTCCCGGGACACAAATTAAAACATCATCATCATCATCATCATCATCATCATCATCATCATCATCATCATCTCTCTCTCTCTCATCTCTCATGCCAGAGAACCAGAGATTTGATAATTAAATGATGAATCTAATGTCAAACACGACTTCTCCAGGCCAAGTTTAAATTTAATTAGAAATAGAAATAAACATGTCATAAAAGATAAACGCAGAAAAGTAATACATTTTTCTACATTAATTGAAAATAGCCCTGTAATTCAAGGTTTCTCTTTGTAAATGGAAAAGAAGAAAAAAGGACTTTGGGTACATCCTTGGTTGGATACAGCACATTTCACCAAGTAGTGAGTACAATGGACAATCTCCTGTTGCGGCGATATCTCCGTGTTTGTCCAAGGACACGGGGTCAGCACTGGCCAGTACGTGCAAAACCGCTCCATTGTGAAGGAGTTCTTTAGATGCCATCGCTTGCTGTTCCGAGCCCAGTACATGGTCACTTCCGAGTCTTCCTGCATCTCTGCCTAAGGCTGAATGGGTCCTGGGCACCGTCGCACCGTTTTCAACAAAAAGCCCCCAGTAGAATCGGTCCGCTCGTCCTCCATTAGCCTAATGGTTTTTTGGCATCGATAGAGAATCATTTTAATGTTTTCAATCTCTTTACGTTTCTTAAATGCCAAATGTAGCGTGATAACAGAATACGTACGAACCTAGATACATTGATGGATAACTGGAACTTAATTTGAATAATTTTGAATTTACATCTCATCAATTATTTCCACAGAGGGGTGGGGGGTGGGGTTAGCGTTTTCAGTGCATCATAACTTTGCCACCATTTGGGATCTCTCTGCTCTGCTTAATTAGTCTTCCATTATTTGATTGGCTGCCTCTGATTTAGGATCTCTCATGATATCTAACCCATTCTTGTCACAGGATTTATATTAAAGAATGTAAAATATGGTACAATCCTTAAAGGCACAAGAGCAGTGTCTCGTCTATCGTTCTATGATACAGAGTTTAAAATAAAACCGCCGGATTGCCATAGTTCAGGCCCGATTGTCGGGAAACATGAGCAGGCACAGTAAGTTCTGTGTAGGCTATACGTACTGAAGAATCTTGGGGTTTTTGGCTGAACAGATTTCTGTGATATTTCTCAGCGCCCCTTGTTTCATGTGCTCAGCGATGACTGCCCTTGCTAATTGTCATTTGAGTGATTTGATCTCCACTTAGACTACCAAACCACTACTGGCCTCTCTCAGTTTTTCATATGTCACCAGAATTAAATTTAAGCTACTATCTGTAACTGTAAAGTGACTAAAAAAACACATCTCCTGTGGAGAGATCTCGAAACACTCGAAACGTGCCAACCGCCCTGCAGCTCCCACACAGAGACACCTCCTGTTCACCCGCCTTCACATGCAGTTGTTAGACAAGGGACAGGAGGTGAGAGGGAATGGCTTTTCTTCAGTTCCCCGGCTCTGAAGAAGTGTCTCCCTAAGAAGTCCTGACTCACAATCAAAAGTTCGGTAATGGCGGTCTGTCTAAAATTAGAGATAGAAGACTGCTAAAAGCTAAAAGCTAGGAAGGGAATTAGACGGTCGCAGGTTCGAGTCTCAGCGGGGGAATCAGCGGGGCTTGTTTGTTTGCAGGTTGTACTTGGCCAGCCACTTTCCCAGAATGCTAAGCCCCATGATGCCGTGCGTGGAGCTTCACGCCCTTCCAGTGCCTTTTCCCGGACCATATCAGGGCCGCGACCGGACCTTTTCAGGACCGCGAGTCGTAGTAAGGCCAGGCCTTCGGTCACATTCACCTTCAACCGTTCCATGTGAAGCCGTTCGACCCTTCTCACTGCCTTCAAGAGCCCTTCAGTGTTTCCCTTTCGGTTGGTGAGGGCGCAGGTCTCACCAAGGGTATCAATCGCAACTTTGAGAAATGTTCCCGTTTGGGCAGACGCACCGAAAGCTAAATTATTCGGTTTCCGATCCCCCATACAAGCCCCAGGACCAGAGCAATTAGCTGCTGCGCGACCCCAGTCCCCCTAATTACGTCCCAATTAAGTCATATTTACGAGTTGCTTTATAAATTAGAGGAGAGTCGGGACGGCGTGCGAAATTCCACCCGTTCAGAGTCACAGCCCTCATTTGGGAAATTACCGGCGACATGGTGGAGGGTTCAGAAAAAACACATGCAAACAAAAAAAGAAAATCAACCCCACGCAGTGTTTTCATTTGCTGCCGTTGCGTCAGCGTTCAGAAAAAACTTTCGTACAAATCGGAGTGAGACCTGCAGGACTCCCTGCTGCTACTGTGGTCGCAGTCAACGTTAGCTGAACTACTGAACGCGTGAGTCACTGCTGAACGCGTGAGTCACTGCTGAACGTTCCAGAGCAACCTCCCAAATCATTTTCACAGAGGTGCGGTTGCGTTGGTTTTTACCTTTATGTGTTAATGTTATTTATATCTAAAATATTCTAATAATTGAGGTATAAATAAAACATAAAAAAATAAAAAAACACATTTTAATTGGCCGAAAAATAAACCCATCAAACAGAGTAGAGATGAAAGCCTGACTGAGCTCCACGCTGCCTTATCTGTGAGCGGCTGCCAGGGCTTGTTCTGTCGGAGTCACTAGAGAGAGGCGTCAGGCGGACGAACGCCGCTCGGGGCAGGCAGAACACAATTAATCACTCTCGTGTCCCGAGAGCGAGACCGGCTGAACGTCACCGGTCGGATCACTCGCCGGGGCGGGCAAACCAGACCGCCCCGCGTTGTCTCTCCAAGCTTTGAAATAGGCCTATTTCACACTTTCCAATTTCATTTTACCGAAGCGGCGGTTCACCGTAATATTAGTGAACATCGGTGTCTGACAGCGGAACCTCAACAGTGGTTCAATAGTGGCTCAAGGGTTCGAAGGACCTCGCAGCACTCTGGGTAAGGCTATGGAACTGTAGGTAAAGCTATGGAACTCTGGATAAGGCCATGGAACTGTGGGTAAGGCTATGGAACTGTGGGTAAACCCATGGAACTCTGGATAAGGCCATGGAACTGTGGGTAAGGCTATGGAACTGTGGGTAAAGCCATGGAACTCTGGATAAGGCCATGGAACTGTGGGTAAGGCAATGGGACTGTGGGTAAGAAGAGCAACAGGTTGATATCCCAAGAAAGCAGTTGTTGCTAATGGTAATTAATATCCTGCCATGTAAATTGCTTAAGTGAGAGATTATCGGCAGTGAAGGCAAACCTTGTTACCGAGCTGTGATCTTGTGCAAAACCCTTGGCAATTCTCACTTTTAACTTGCAGATATACCCCTATTAGGGCTACAGAAGCAATGCTTTTATAAACCCATAACAAACAAAAACCCATGAAGAAAACCCATCACAAAACTACTATGAACTGGCTCACAATTTATTTTCCCGGTCTTGAGATTGTCTCAATGGCGACTTGAATGGTTGCAGAAACAAAGACGATAATTACAAATAGCTTTGAGAGAGACACTCACCTGCATTTGTTCTGGCCTAAATATTCACTTAGCCTCCAGCGATCTTACATTGTTCTGTCCATCATGTGATCCAGAACAGACACCCACACCAGGCAAGCTGGGATAAAAGCCATCACAGTTGTCTAGGAAAAGAGTCATTTCAATCAGGGACTATTTGAGTAATATATATATGTATATATGAGTGGAGATGGTTATTCAGGTGAATAGACATTTTTTCGCAGGGAGAGTGTATGTAACAAAAAAATGCTTTTCAACGATGGAATAAAAAAGCTTGGAATAAACATGAGTAAGAAGTATTTTAACTCCCAGTGCTGGCCAGCAGAGGATGGGCTCCCCCTCTAAGCCTGGTTCCTCTCAAGGTTTCTTCCTGCAAG
>JAOYSI010053474.1:0-19626 GCA_025775065.1 Hiodon alosoides
CCCCCCCCCCCCCCCCCCCCCCCCCCCCCCCCCCCCCCCCCCCCCCCCCCCCCCCCCCCCCCCGCCCCCCCCCCCGCAGTTAAGCACGAATGTCACTCAGGCTGTCGTCCAGCTTATCTCCTCTTACAGCATCAACCCATAAACCTGTCCATCAGGTAAATGTCAACTGACGTCTGTGCCTCACACGCAACGTGGGAATTTGCTTCTAATGGGTGGGGACCTGCCAGAATGGATGAAACATGGCATGGGGTCGGGGTGGCAGGGTGGAAAGGGGGCGGGGAGACACCCAAAGGCCTAACCAAATAGGGTCCACAAATGGCACCTCTTAGCTGCAGCTCTGTCCCATACTTGCACTTATCGCCTACTTAGCCCATACTGTTTGAACCGCTCGGACACTGGGAGTCAATGGCGATTAAACAGTAATGAGGCTTAGGTGTCAGAACTTAGTAGCTTAGCAGTTTAGTCCTCACAGTCTCCTAATGGGAGCAATGCAGGTTGCTCAAAATATTGCTTACTGTGGTTAACCTTCCATAGAGTATCAAATATGTGTACATTCTGTAGCACAGATTGGGAGTAGGCCGTACTGTTCAATATGTCCAGGCTGTAACGTGCATTGGGCCTAGGCTGTGCTGTGCATTAGGTGTGGGCTGTAACGTGTATTGGGCCTAGGCTGTGCTGTGCATTAGGTGTGGGCTGTAACGTGTATTGGTTGTATTGGTCAACGTTGGTTTTCCAGAGCTCTTCTGCCAATTGTTCAAAAAAAAGTGCAGCAGCTGTCATTCTTTACAGGTCCGCATTTCAATAGTTGAATCACCGCGTGTGCAGAAAGCAAACATGATTATTGCTAATTTCTCTCAGCTGCAGCATGCATACATTATTATAGATATTCAATTAGAGAAAAGTGAAAGCATCCATTATAAGCCTACCGTCCTCTATACTGAAATAAATGTATGCTACATGCAGGGACCGCCTCTGCGCTATCCCGCATGCGGGGACCGCCTCTGCGCTCACTCACCGCCTGTATGCACAGTTCCACGGCCTGCGTGTAAAGCTCAATGGCCTCGTCGCCGTTACCCTTCTCGTCCTCCTCGAAGGCCTGGGTCACTAGGAAGTAGGCCCGCTCCAGGTCCAGCTGGTGTTTGGTTTTGAGAGGGTCGCTGCTCTGTGCCTGAACTGGAGACGAGAGCCAGACAGACGACGGGTCAGTCCGCCCAGGGAGCTTCTGCCAGGGGCCAACGGCAGGACAACGACATGGAACAGCAAGGGAGGGTATAACCGAAGCGGCACCTCGTCTCAGTCCCTCAGCGTTCTGAGGGGCCATTGGCAAAGCACTCTGTGCAGCTGGCTCAATACGACTCAAATGGTTCGGGTTGCTAAAAACAAACTTGTTTCAAAAAGACTTCTGGTCTGTCATCGGCCTATTTTAGCTCCATTTTTCTCGATTGGGTTTCAGGTTTTGGTAGTATTACAGCGGTTCACAAAGCGTGGTCTGTGAAGGTGCAGCTCAGCAAACCGGTTCTATGCAATGAAAGCTTTGTCGTGTTGACAGCAGGGCCTCTCTTGACACTTGAACCCCCAGGGCCTTAACCACTCTGCCACCTGCTGCCGTCAAGGAAATAATGCAAGAGAAACTGGCAGCCCAGGCACTACCTTGGCCCACCGCTACACCCTTGACTTGCGCTGTTCACGCTGGCACGCTAACAAAGGTTAGCCTGTGACCGAAATACAGAAGGCGTAGGCCAAGCAATGGAAAAAACGACAAATCCCCTCCTGCTTTCTCTCACCACATGCGTTACATTACGTCAGGCGCAGTCAAACCCACCTGCATTGTGCAACGCCTGAACCCGGTCCATGTACTCGTTCACTTTGTCCTGGATATTCTCTAGCTTGGACCCCGCCATGCCCGCGTAGATAAGGGCCTGGGCAGCTTCCTGGTGAAAGACGGGTGAGCAGACATGTCAGCTGGCTGGAATGTGGAGTAAACTGACCAAGAGCTGAACCATAATCAACACCAGACATCTTAAGTTTTTAACGTCTCACATTTTCCGGGTTATAGACAACTACTGTTACCGCGAACGCTACATCGCCTTCCTAACTGGAATGGAACTTATCCGAGGTTTATGCTTCCCTACTTGCTTTTCTTTACACGATTGTTAACAAATACAAAACGCAGTTACAACGTTATTGTAGATTAAACTGAATAATTAATTATAGACAGAAAAAATAATAATTAAACCGAGAATTTCGCTATTGCTTAAAGCAATCAAGTACACTATCGGAATTCCCCTTAAGTTCATTGCTAGTGAGTCATTGAACCCGAAAGTAGCAAAAACAATTGCAACTTATAAAGCTTATATATGTGTATCAATGGGAAAGACACCATTAGAATGACGTTTCGCACTGCAGACGTTATTTATTCACTGTTTATTTTTATTTAAATTTATTTCGGTAACTTACACTGGTTGCAATCCATTATCTAAATAATAATAAAATAATAACTTACCTTGTAATAAAACACTGCCTCATTATATTTCCCTTTTTGATCATACGAGACAGCAGATTTGGCAAATTTCACAGCATCTAGCTCCAGTGCCGTAAAATCCATTATTGCTTTTATTAAAGAGACTGTATATAAAAAAAAAAAAAGTAGCAAAAAGTTACGCGGCCCAATCGCTTATACCCAAGCGTACAGTCAATCATACACAGAAGCGTTTTCCATTCTGTGTCAGTAATCTTCCGTAAGGTTGACGATGACAACACAGCAAGGCGATGGATCATAAATCAGATAATCCTCTAAAAACTGCCTTACTCGTCGTGTTTTCAGGTTGATTTAAATTTAATCAAATTAAATATCTGAATAACAACAATCACCATCTTCCCAGAGTATCTACTCTAAAACTGAAAGTTTGATCACAACAAACCCCTCTGTTATACTTCCGGGTCCAGAGAGGGGCGGGTTGTCATTCGCTGTTGTCATACAAGGATAGTGCCAAATGCAGGCATCGCGACGTTAATGGTTAGGGTTTCGACTGCGTCGGTATGCGAATTTTATCTGGACAAGATCGTGATTTTAGTAGCGCTTCAAGTGAAGCCAATTGTCAAGATTTTATGCACGCCATATAAACAAAAGCTAAGTGAAACCTTGATTATTCTTTAAAAAAAATGTATTTTCTAAAACAAAGCGATGCCTTTGAACATAGAACAACCTTGTTTATTCTTTTAAGAAAACTCATTATAAAACATATATTTCCGGCACTGTTCGCCAATTGGTCAATACGGCTTTGGTATGATAAATAAATAAATGATAAAGGCCGTGATATTTTGTGAATCTAGTTAGGGGCGTTGTTAAGTCCGCTAAATCTACGCTATATGCGTTTTTAGTTGATTTGCACTTCAGTTGTGCTTACATTAACAACGTATTACCTAGTTAATTGGGAATTATTAATTGCCAAGTTAAATACTATGCAGCCTACGCCACCTGAATATGCCCGATCTGGTCAGATTTCTGAAGCTAAGCAGTCCCAAGCCTGGATAGAGGAGGGTTGACCGGTTCGTTTGAAATTCAATGCGTGAACACCTAGGGGCAGTGTGCCCATGGATCTGAAGAATAAGTAAAATACTTAATCATGTATGATAAACTGGCACGTTTAACGACATTTTCCATGCCGAGCAGTTTCATTCATAAAATTGCCTCATGAATGGCCCATATAATTATTTTCTAGACTGTATGAAGGCAATTAAAACTGCAAAAGATGAACAAGAAATGAAAAAAATTGCATCCTCGTTGTTAACTGATGTAAATTTGTGTTGCGTCTTTTCTGGACGTTGGGTTCCCCCATGTTTCATTAAAGAAGCATTCAAAGGTTTTTCCAATCATCGGCCCGCATAATCGTTCCCTGAAAGTCATTATTTCTAAAGGGAATCCGCCTACACGGTGTTGCTAACTGAAAGGTAAAACCTCCAGGACTGCAGCCATGGAAGACTGGAGGCACTGATCCCTGGTCAAAATGATTTTATTTGGCTTTCACCCACATGCAAAGGTAGGTGTTTGATTTAGTTTTCCAGCAGCTGGACTAGGAGACCGTCGGTATATTTCACATCTATTTTCGCATCTGCCCAGCTGCAGTGGGAACCGTTTCTGCACTCTGAGCGTTCTTGTGGCTACAGTGATTCCTCTGGAATGAAGATCATATTGGTCAGCCGCTGAAACAACAAACATTGTTCCTATTGAAATAGCACAAAGCTATTGCCATGGTCCGACCAGCATGTTTACAGAGCCACAAAAAACCGACAATGCTACTTTCGTCTAGACTGGGTTAACATTAACAGAACCACGACAGTGCCAATTGACATGACAAACACATTAAATTACTCGTTACTGACATAAAACTGTATAAACAGATAAATTGTTAAATAATCAAAAAAATTCAAGAGTCTCCTTTTGTAGTGAAACAGTGGATTCATGGGAAAACCGCTGTCATGCCATCAAAGAAACCATGTGAGGGCTCTGTGCTCTAAGATGGATGGAGACATCCATTCCGTAACCGGGAACGTATGTTCCTTCTTGGGACTAATCGAGACACAGAGCCAGATTCAGGTTTTGTTTGAAGTTTCTCTAATTGAAGTTGCAAGCTTCTTGCCTGTATCAGTTTTATCAGACACCAAAAAGAGGAACTTCCAGTCAGTAGTCAAGCCACAGAACACGTCGGTCGTACACCGGGGTGCAATGAGAACACCAGACCTTTTGAGTGGAGACAGTGTTGTGATGTTTGGGTCCTCCAAGCTGGCTCTGAACGTGGTGACAGACATGCGTATACACATTTCATTTCATCTGCATTAAATACTCATGGTTCCGCTTTGTACATACTGGAAAACACAGCCTTTGTGCAGGGAAGTTGTAGTTTTTGCACTTAAACACTAGATGGAATCTTGCACAATCACAGAAATATATCTTTTAAAACAGTCCATTTTAGAACTTTTACTTTTATCTTTGAGAGATGTTACTTTTGAGGGAGCCACCTTGTTCCTGGTGAACTTGAAGATCTTGTTAATGACACCAATGATGAAGTCTGACCCTAACCCCTCCCCAGGGTAAAGCTCTGCAGGCCCACACTTTCTGAGCTGTCCAGCATAAACAGTAGCTCCATTGGCCCACACTCGCTCTCTTGGGGCAGCTGGGGGAGCACGGACACTGCAGTGTCTTCAGACCCGAGACATCAGCTCCCAGCTCCAATCTGCCTGCATTCCCAGCAGAGAACCATTTCCTGTTTAGTGCTTGCTGTTTCGCTGGACATGTACCAGAACAGCCCATTCAGTCTGCTTAGATCTTTAGTGATCACAAACATATTCAATAATAACATCAAAGAGCCATGAAGGTTTCCACCGACGAGCTGTGGCCTATCTGTGCACCTGGTGGGTGTGTTGAGATCCTGCAGAAGTACGTTGAACCCATGGAATTAGGGTTCCGCACAACAGCGTGGCAGTACATTTAAATATTTAGACTTCATCGGTTTACAAACGCCGGGACTGCCATATATGTCCGCAAAAAGACAACCATTTGGGAGGTGTTGTAGCATGCTCTCTGTTTTGTGAACGCTTTTTATTTCTCTGTCAGCAGCATGGGGAAACATGGCAAGAAAACCAACACATTGCTCAGATTCCAGTTTTGAACGAACGATCAGTTTACGCTGGGTTTCTTAACGAGAGAGTTAAGAGTTTTTTTTAAATAGTCCAAACATAGGAAAAGAACATTTTACTTGTTGAGATCCTCTGTTTGTTCCTTCCTGCTGTCGGTGCTTACAGCAGAATCTCTGCATGACCTCCAACATTGAGCATTCCTGGAAGGCAGGGTGATTAATCCCTCACTGAGTGACTCGTATGTGTGGCCGAATAAGCCTAGAAAATTTGTGTAAATCTTCTTCTGGGCCATGGAAATCCATGGTTAAACATTCAGTGGGAGTTGGAAGACTAATGATGTCTGTTCTTTTTTTTTTTTTGCTGTTAATCTCAAAGCAGCGTTCTCACCCCAGATGTCTGCAAACTGCAGTATAATTACGCAGGCTCCGAAAGCACCCCGGTATTTAAACCCCTGTTGATTAGTATTTAAAGTCCATCCGCTGTGGATGAACACGGGGCAGCTTGGACATGTCAAAATGAACAGAGTGGATTTTCAGTTACAGCCCGAGAGAAGTTCCCAAATTGAGCTCTGTTTGCCTCGCTCACACCTGCCCCTGGGGGCTGGGGGCCAGTAAACAGCCTTCTGAGCTGTTCTCTCTCTCTCTGCCCACACAACTGCTCTAAAGCAGAGACCCGGTGTTGGGCGGTGGGTGGGCCGCAGCTCGCTACACGTGGCGGACCCGGCGCCTATTTGTTTGCACAGGCTCTTGACAGAGCTGTCACACCACACGCCTGATAAGAGAGAGCTGTCCATGCTGACGCCCATGCCTTGCAGCAGTAAAAGAGGCACGGTGGGCCACATGCTAATGCCTGGCCATTTGGCGTTGCTGTGTGTATGGAGACGGGAGGACCTGGGCTGTTCTTTCAAAGTGGATGCCAGACATGGCCCTTGCAGGCCTGGGTATCCCATGGCTCCTCTGGGTCCCTGTCTACTGGGCAGGATGTTCTGGTGAAAAGCACAAGTGACTTTTGTCGACACAAATACTGTTATATACATATATATGTTTTGGCTCCATTAGACTCTCCACCAAAAGGAAAGGTCCCTATTACGTAATGGATTTTTTCATAGTGATTTTTCAAAATGAATTTTGAAGTCCTTCGGCCAAGGCATCAGCGCTTAATACGCTGTAAGTGAAAAATAGCCAGCCCTCCAGGGAACTGTTGGCAGTCATGCTGTGCTTGTTAGTAAAACCATTACTGCTTCTCACTACATCATCACTTGATATAAACATGGACTTGGCAGAAAAAGGCAGAGAACGTCTGATCTCTAATCACCACCTCTGTCACCCGACCGTCTCCTTGTCACCCTTCAGTCCAGGGAAAGTGTTGAGAGAACGATAAGGCAGCATCAGTCACTGCCTGTTAGAGGAACCAGGAGGACCAGAGAGCATTAAAAATACCACACCGCGCTGACAGCTGAGCCAACTCATTCAATAAACCCTCTGAGAGACGTGGCGGAGACGTGTCCCCACAGGGAGACAGGGAATTTATAACTCCCATTCAGCAACCAAATATGTCCGATTGGATGGGATAGTCAACAAGCTTACAACCAAATATGTCCGATTGGATGGGATAATCAACAAACTTACGACCAAATATGTCCGATTTATTGGGATAATCAACAAACTTACATCACTCATCTTTCCACCCATTTAAACGTTTGTGTAGTGAAGTGGCCTTGTCCAGTTGTCAGGTATACTTTTTGAATTTCTGAATTAGGAACTTAGCAAATGTATGTACTTCTTCTGCCCAGTAGTAGAAGCTACTTGAGGCAAATTCACTTTGTTAGTGAGCTACTGTTCTAATCTATCTATTAATCTTTTCCTTTGAGAAGTAGTAGTGCAGAGCCTTGTGCGTCTTTCTGAGGCAGATTTAATACAGTGGGAGAGATTAAGGCTGATACAAAATAGACTGTTCCAAGGAAACCAAGTGGTGTTGATTCTGGTTCAGAATATTGGCAGATGATTACAACATTAATGAAAAACTGAGCAAAGCATTCAGTATGTTTTCACAAGTGTCCAAAGAATAGCCCACAATTCAGCGCCAAAAAAAAAAAAAAAAAAAGGTTTGAAAATAACCTTTGAAAAGTCCAGCCTCTTGAGTTTCTACTTTTCTCATTATATCAGAGGCTCCTTTTGCGGTGAAACAATGGATTCCTGGGAAAACCACAGTCACTCCATCAAAGAAACCATGTGAGGGCTCTGCGCTCTAAGAGGGTTGGAGACCAGACCCGGAGTATGTCTTCCTTCTTGCCAATGATCGGGAGCAGAGGCAAACTGAGGTTTTCTTTGAAGTTTCTCCATTTGAAGCTGCAAGCTTTCTGTATAGACATGAGAAGAGGTTGCCCTCTTTAGACGATTTTAAGGAAATAACGGGGCACGGGGCACGGGGCATGGGGCACGGGGCACGGGGCACGGGGCTGGTTGGGAGTGCTGATGCACTGCTGAACACCCAGTACCCAGCGAAGGAGGGGATCCGTCCTTACCTTTACGCCTGAACAAACCAGGAAATCCGTTTTGTGGGGAGAACTAAAACTGACATCTGTGACTGTTTTCCATTTCTGATCTGTAAGAAATTAAAGGTTCTAGAAATAACACATTTTTGTTTTAAGAGGCCACCACTTGTAAAAACAGATAGTGACCGGGAACTGAATAAATAAGAGCACACAGTCAAACAAAGCCTTGCGTTGAAGGGTCCTTGCATTAGACAACAAGGGGCGGAAGAAGGAATGAGTTTACTGGCAAGCGACTCTATATCTGTTTTCAGACTCCTTTATTGGGAGGAAATAGTTTATTGGGAGGAAATTGAACAACGTCTTTCATTCAAGGTTTTCAGACTTCTCGTTTTAAACAATGGAGTGGCTGTTATTATATTCAGTCACTCAGCAATTTCAAATGAGTCTACTAGTTTTAGTCCTGTTTCAGTACAGTGTGATGGGGAACTAAAATCTGTGTTACTG
Organism: Hiodon alosoides; assembly: GCA_025775065.1. Lineage (NCBI taxonomy): Eukaryota > Metazoa > Chordata > Actinopteri > Hiodontiformes > Hiodontidae > Hiodon > Hiodon alosoides. Next base: position 8,636 of record JAOYSI010053474.1, read on the forward strand.
TGCGTGTTCAGGCAAACATGCTTCTCTTCCTTCATGTGGGGTGCCGTTCAGGCAATAATTATGTCACATTCCGTGCATTTCTGTTGGTTATGTTTGCTGGAATGTATCATAACATGTGCTATAACCTGGGCTATAGCAACTTTTATGAACACGTTGTATGTGGCTGTCATTCAGAATAATGGTTATGAAGGATTGAATATTGTTATGTCATATTAAGCAGTCTTTATAAACATTCAAGGGAAGCATGTCGGCTTCCCTTTACTTGAAACACATTTTTCCAGCCTTTCGGTTTCAAGATGACTGTGCTTTATACAAAACATGCCCCAAGGTCATAATTCCCCCCATAAAATCTGGAAATGTCTGTAAGAGCATTTTCTATTTGGGAACCGATCAGAGAAGCTTAACTTACGCACTTGCAGCTACTCACTTGCTCCAGTTCACCCAGCGGTTCATTTAGATGTAAACAATCTACCGGCTGTCTGGTGCCAGACGCTGGGTGCAGCGATGATCATGTGACATGTGGAAGCCGGCTGATTGGTTGGAGTGGCCAACTGGAATCCTGGTTACATTAGTTTTTCTTGTACTGATGTTCAGTCATCCCCCTGGCAAGGCAATTAATTGGAAATACAAACGTTCCATTTAGCATATGGACAAAAAAGTTATGTTAATTGACAAAAACTATTTCTCACTTGAATATAAAACATACCTTGGTTCTTTATGAATATTAAAACACAGATAGAAAATAAAACAAAGAGGTGATGATGATGATAATAATAATAATAGTAATTATTATTATTATTTTAAAACCAATGTAAGGGATAATTTCTTATTAATACTGCCATTATCATCGACATCTGTAGTCTGCCTTGTTTTGGAATCGATAGTCATAATTGTGTTTTCTCCCACTTGGCAATCAATCCTGCCACCCCACACAGGGATAGTGTAGAAGTACAATTGGTGTCTCTTGACTACCTGGGGGAATCTGGCCTAGTGTGGTTTTGGGGAAAAAACACACAGACCCACATTTGCTTTCAAAATAACCACTTTATGGCTTTTGTAGGGGTGAAAGCTGCTTGTGGACATCCAAGGATTTATGGGATCTCGTTGCAAGAGAGCATGGTGTCATAAATCCCCAATGATCCACGCCAGTCAACAAAACCGATGTTGACAAATACATGGGTTTTGGGAACAGAGTCCCGTCGTCATACAAGAGCGTCATACACGACGTTAATCAGGCTTGGCGATCCACGCTCACCACGCACCAATAGACGGGAACCAGACCTTATTACGTAACGACCGAGCAATTTTGTAACTACCCCACGTTCAAAGCTACAGTCAATCCTGCCTGGGTCCTCAGGATCCACAGAGATACCTGACGTGACAAGGAAAAATGCTGGCTTGCTTGGGGGGGGCGAGGTGTTTCGTAGAAGAAGCCTTGGCTTATCCCCAGGGGGTCTTGTCACACCCTTCAGGCCCTAAAGAAAGGCAATTACCACACGTGGCCCTGAATTTCATAAGATTCCCCTTGGCAGCCATCTACAGAGGTGGCTTACAGCATTTGCACAAAACTAAAGGAACTACAGGGGAGGGTGGGAAACATTCGTTGAGTCCAATCGGTGACCTTAACGTTTAAAAGTTGTTGTTTTTTTTTCAAAAGTTGTTGAAACCTCTGCTTTGTCCACCTTTTAAATCTTGGTAACTTCACATGTTGTCACAGGCAAATGGTTACCTTTTTGGCCAGACGGTCTGCCGCTGCCCCGAGCCGCTCTTTGAAAACAATAAGGCATATTTTCCAGGTCTTCATGGCTATTAGCCCTTCATTTGTAAAACTGTTTTGTCTGACAAAAAAGGGGCTCTTTGACAAAGCAGGACTACTATGCAGGACAAGCAACATTCAGATCTTTTTTAGACCTCTTATCTGTGACCAACAGATAAGAAATCGTCGGTATCGCTGGAGCGACTTCAGCTGTGACTCATGCGGTGTGAACTAATGTCCTCCCAACCAACTTGGAACCCACTGGCTCCTCCCTGGCCTCTGTTTAGTCAGACTGGATGGTAGCCCAGGCTCTAACGGTGTGCGAGGGTCAGCGCACTCTGAGATCCTCTGCGACGGTCGCCGAATCCTTTCCAGCTGAAGGAAAGACGGCCCTGCCTCTGCATACCTCCGAGTGATTCATATGTTTTTCTTTTTCTTTTTCTGCACTGATTTCAATAGCAGAGCGATTTCCTCGATTTCCGCGATTTTCGCGATTCCACGGTAGACCCATTTCCTCCAGAGGTCCCATACGGGGCGTTATCAAAATTCAGAGGGCTTTACCAAGGAGAAAGTGGACCGTTTCCAGCTGTCTATGCCATTCATGGATATTTCAATGGCTTAATCCCTCACAGGTGCATTACGCAAACGCAAATTATGACTAAGCACTGTTTTTTGATGTGCCTTTGACTGAAATTGTTCAGCATTGCTTGTTTATGTGTTGTTGTTGTTTTGTTGTCTACACCATATATGTATTTGTATCTTCCCTGTAGATGATTTGCGTTAAAAAGCACTATTTAATTTCCTTCAACTATTTATTCCAGTTTGTAGAGACTGCATTATTTCAGCTATCCACTAGAGGTCATTTCTGCCATCCAGTCCAGACGAACTGAGCAAAATAACCTGTTTATGGAACTGGGGTTATCTGTAGGTAAATTCTTAGGAGTGATTTACTGTTAAGTTGTATGGTGAACAGATAATGAAACTATAATGTGCTGGATGTGCCTGGCTATTAAGCAAGGGTTAAAAAAAATAACTGCAGAGTTAAACCCTCTTCATTTGTTTTGCATTCACGATTAAATTTGAGATTTCTAAAAGGTCATGGGCGAATGTCATAGCTTAGATTCATATTTGCAAATTCATTCTCTTCATCAAAAAAGTGCTGCATATCAATTCCATAGTCCCAGCAGGACAAGGTCTAAAATTAAGTAGGTATAGATTTGTGAATATTTTTGTTAAAATGTTTTTTTCTCCTTCATTTCTCCCACATAACCTATTCTTACATCATCTCCGCTTACATCATCTCCATGATCAGGAGAAGGAGAACTGAATTTGACCTTGGGTGATTTTAGCTGAGCAATTATGATGAAACAAAGGAGGCAGGGGTTTCTGTGACATAAAACGATCTAGACAAGCCTATACGGCACGTGGATCCGTGATTTGCCACATTCCTATAACCCCACGATGGCTGAGACTGTTGGGCAGGAAACGGGATGTCCGGTTAACTGATTGGCTGATTGATCAGAGTTACGTTGGCTCCAGTTGCTCCTGATGTCCCAGGTGCTCCCCGCCGCTCTCCCTGTGAACCCCCAAAAAAGCCAGCAAACGTCAGCTCAACCACCAGTCACCCGCCGCCCGCCACATGGAGTCAGATCACTGCCCCTTACCATTCAGCGCATCGTGGGATATATATAAGGGCCACCGATAGCACGAAAATGGGACCGAATGATTCAAGCTGTTTCTCCACATCTGGGGTGGAACATAAATGTTTTCCCGTTAAGGTAGCAGTCCCATCCCAAGGGCAAAGTCCACACCGCTGTGGATATTTCCGAGAACATCTCCAAGATCAGCGGTAATAGGAGACAAGAAGGGATACTAGGCATTTAACTAATGCCCACCAAAGTCATGTAAAAACTCCACCTCCCAGGTTTAAAAAAATGTGTCCACCTCCCATGTTTAAAGTTTCCAGGGAAGTGTGAACCAGATGTTTTCTATCTACAGCCAACAAAATTGGTCAGTGTAAAAAGAAAGTCTCAGCATGGGATAACTATTGGAACAGCAGAAACAATATAGCCTTTTTTAATGCTTAACCCCGTAGAAAGGTCAATTGAATTTGATAAAATAGATAGTACCAGTCCCACATTTCTATCAGTTTGCGGTCCAGCCGTGCTGTTATTATACAATAAAACACAGTTTAATAATCTCTTAATAATATTAAGATGCAGTTTGTTAAATTTTGAATTTTAGAACGTTTAAATGGTCACATTTCAGTAACCATTGTTTGGGACTATTTTATTTGGTTGAACGACATGTTTACTACAGTATTTAAAACCTTATGCCAGAGTTTGGCATGGGCAGTCAGGACCCTGCAGTCTTTTTTTAAAAAGTTTTTTAATGTCATACGTATTTTTTTTACTTGGAATCACTAGTTATTTTGACTGTGTTCTCCCTAATTCACCGTTACAGATCCTGCCATCGCACATCTCTTTTACGCTCCGTCTGCGAATGACATCAGCAAGATTAGAACCTGCGACCTCCAGCTCATAGGTCTCAGCCTGCACTCAGCAAGAGCCTTTTTCAGACTGAACCACTGCTAGCGGGGGTGGCTACGAGAGAGTCCAAAGACGCTGCAATCATGGAGGGTTTGGTCGAAAGGTCCGAGATCTTGCAAGAAACACGATGCCACCATATGCCTGTCATGTGACGGAAATGAGCGTTTTTGGAAAAGCTGAGAGCTGCTTGCCTGGAGGGACGTATCAAGTTTTTAAAATGATTTATCATATGGGTTGCTAAGCAGGGCTGGGCCCGGTTAGTACTTGGATGGGAGACCACCTGGGTATACCATGTGCTGTACGCTTCTCCGCCTTGGGTCTGCAATCCGGCAGTCTCTGAGCCAGTCCCAAGCCTGGATAAAGGAGGAGGGTTGACTGATGCAGATATGCCGGTTGTAAAGACCAAGGTGTTTGAAATTCAAAGCATGAACTAAACACCTATGGGTATTGTGCCCATGGATCTTAAGAAGAAAGCCTTTTAGCTACATTTGTCACCGGCATCTAATCAACCTAATATAAACTACAGCTAGCATCATGCTTGTTAAATAATGGTTTGATTGCAAGGCTTATCTAATTGAGCTCCAGATGTTTGGCAGTTGTGAATAACACAGTCAAATGTTCTAGGAACTTTAGTGTGCAATCTGTGCTCGGAATAAGTAGAAAAAAAGCATACCTCGCCCCAAGTGTTCTTTAGGAGGATACTGTTTTATTCCCAGCATAGCTCGAGAGTGCTGGCGTTCCTCAAGTGCGCTGACAATTCTCGACAGTGCTGGCGTTCCTCAAGGGAAAATGGAGCGGATTCTAGCTGAGAAAACTAGAGGTCAGACAGAACACACCACCAATTATCGCATCTACAGGAAAGACATGTTCCATCTATGTCTATTGGATGATGCAGTACGTGAGTTAATGCAGACTGAGTGTTGCACCATTGCATGGTGTGTTTGCTTTGGCTGCCGATTTGCCTATCCTTTTCTTCTCCAAGGCACTCCCAGACAGGTGAAAATAAACGTATCAAATAGCAAATGGGTCTATTCTTTTAGTTCTCTGGCCAATTTTATGATGCACATTTGAATATTTTTGTTGGACTTTAGTTGCTTGGGTGTCACTGACAAGAAGTTTCAGTCCCTCATACACATATTGTACAAATTGCTATTTTTACATTCTTTTAAGGCATATGGAGCATAAGGCAGTGTTTTTTGCAGAGCTGGAAATTCACTGAAAGTGTGCCGCCAGTGTGGATATCAGGACCAGACGCATGCTGGTGCTTGAAGAGAGTCTATGTCATCAGTATGGATATCAGGACCAGACGCATGCTGGGGTGTGATTTCCTGTGAAAAGGAAATCAACAAACAGTTGGACCATCTCTGCCGTCAACCCCACACTTTCCTTTTAAGCTCTGTCAGTGAGAGACGGGGACCCACACTCCAGGCAGTTTCTCAATGCCATGCAATGCAACCAGCTATATTGAACGTGGACCTTAAATGGCGAATGGAAGTGAAAAGGTAACCCACCTTTACCCCAGCTTCCCCTGGCCCTGTGGTGGGCAACTTGTAAAGTATATCAGCGGAAAAAATTTATTAAAAGTCATATATGATATTAAAAAAACAAGCCAGAACCAAATATCTTACAGCTGCCACAATGCTAGGTTTGGTCGTATTCTCAAAAAATAAATTTAAATCTCCGTTGGTTCAGTTTTTTATAGTTTATGCGACTTGATCCCTTTTCCGTTCTGGCTTAGAATAGGTCTTTTATGATTTGCCAGTGAAAGCGATGCATTGTTGCTGTTCACGTTGTTTTACTGGTATCAGTGCGCAGGCACAAGTTCTAAGGAAATGCTCCTTCCCAGAATTTGTTTCCAGTGGGACCCCGTTTTCTCTGAAACAACGGACAACGGGCAGCATTTACGGTCATGGCTAAGCATTAAAACAGTGGGTGGCAGTCTTCATGCTACGTGAATTGAACAGGATTTTCCGCAATGTTTCCGTGACATCAGGATTGTGTTTGGTCCCCGACGTGGCCCTGTGATGTGCACGTGATTTTCATCAATGTCAACCTGCAATGTGTTTTTGGAAGAAGGACACACAATGTGTTGACCACTCTCCTATTCACATCTCTCCTCCATAACGCATTTCAGAATACTCCCTGCTGTTATCCCAGGTAGGAATGTGCGATTCAGGAAGCTGGCTGATAAAAAGTTGTGTTTGGTTGTCTGGAAGCCTATGGTAACCATAACCCCATGGTCTACGTGGCTTGGATAGCTTTTTTTCAACTTTCTAACAACACAGATAACAAGAGAAGTGTTATTCAAAAAGTGCTGTGTGAGTGTGGGACTCTCCCCTCAAAGCAAAATAAGACATCCAGGTCCACCAATGAGGGGTGAGGCTGAATGTTTCCCTCGGGCTTGGGCTTTGGGTGGATGGGGTTCACCTCTGATTCGCTTGTCGCTCGCTGACTCTGACTCGCTTGCACCTGACAATTCATTTTACCCTCACTGTAGCAGTGGCAAACTCCTACTCAGGTTAAACATTCTCAGATATCATGCAACAGTGACAACCCATGAACACAGAGCCTAAACAACAGAAAAGTTCCCCAAGTGATATCACTACTACTGGAAAAGAAATTTGATGACAAATGATATCATTAGCAATTGAACGGAAAGCACAGCTCCTTCTGGAAGATAATTCATGCTGTGATCTTGTTGCTCAGTAGATTCGCTTGCCTGGAGTTACTTACGTGTTACTGACACGTTTTTTAGACCATTTTTTATTACAAACCATCTCTATTCACTGAAGCAGAACCTTTAGTAAGAGGACAAAATTGTACCCCTCACTCCTGGGATTACAATCTTCATACTTCTAGCTTCAAGTCCACTGCCCTAAACGGGGCATTGCCTGCAGCCCGTATCTCATTGCTGTTTGCATTTACAATCTCACTGTCATTTCGTCCCCAAAAGACCAGGACTCTAAGGGACACATGGTCCCCTGCCATGCCAGGCGTACAGCAAGAGCAGCACAGCTGAGTCTGGTTGGAGATTTGTGGAGATAATAACAGCAGAGGCTTTTTAGCTGCTCCCGTATCAATCATTTTTAAATAATCATAAACACACAAAAAAAAAGGCACACAAAAAGTGGTACATTAACGTTTTTATTTTGTGTGCTGTGTTGAAGTTTTACATTTCAGTGAGCCACGTGTTTTTCGGTCGTGGGCTAGCCAATATGTAGCCAATGCGTACATAGGAACAAAGAACAAGATTGACTTGTGATTCAGGCCCCGCCTATACATTGCCAGTACTGACAATGCAAAATATGGTTATTCCCTACTGTAAATCAAACACTACTACACGATGTCCATCTTGTGGTAGATTAACCTTGCACCCCTACCCGCCTCCTTAACCAACCCCCTGCACAACACTGTCACTGTTGGAGGATGCTGATGCAACAAGGGACGCGCCCCCCCTGACTCCTGTGTTTACCTGTGGAAACTTCCTGTGTTTACAGCAAAGCGTGGAAAGGGGAATTCCTTTTATGTCCTCTGTCAAACAAATTGTACAGCGCTTGCATTCCATTTGATTAACTTTCTGTGTACGCCTTTCTTCCCTCTGAGGGTATATGTTATCTCATCCTTTCCTGGGTGGAAGTTCCTAAACAAACCATCATTCACTCTAAAAAGTACATTAAATAAATGTCTTATCGTCTGTGCATTTGTGCTGAAGCTGCAATCTTCTGCTGGCGTTCACCAAGATGGCCCGCATTCAGCGACAGACTGGCAAGTAAAAGCAGCTCGGGAATTTGCTGTCAATCAAATCAAACCCGATTTCATACACCAAATTCGAACTGACACATGTTTCTATGTAAAATCAGAACTGACACGTTTTCCCTCACAAGACCAGCCCACCGGGAAAATTCCCGAACTTCCCAACGGCCAGTCCGCGCCTGCCTGCTTGGGCGATATTAGGACAAGCTGGATACAAGGAAATTAAGAGCCGCATGTCACCATGTCACAGATGTCCTCAGGTGGGCCTGGAGGTCCCCTACGAGTCAGTGTTCCAAAAGAAACCCAGAGTTATGATCGACGCATTTCTTACACTCACGCGAGCAGCACGGAAACACACTGCGCACAATCACAGTCAGAATTGTACTGCAAGAGATGTAAGAGATATATGAAAAAACAAATAATGCAAGAGGTGCATAAAACAGTTAAACAGAAAAGTTAACAACGAACTTAACAACGAACCGTAAACAAAGATGAACATCCTGTTTGCAGCGCTGGCCGACACTCACAATTGTGTTGATGATGTGGTCGATGGTCATGGCAACCACGTTCTGATTGTCGCTGGTGGCGAGCAGTCTGTATTTGTAGCGGATGTCTGTCGTGATAGCATTCAGTTGTCCATCCTGCAGCGGACAAGAAACGGGATACAACAGCCCGATCTGGAGTGAACTATAAAAGTGGTGAGAAAGGGGTGAGAAACAAGCCTTTCATGAAATACATTCTTTTAAATCCAGTGGGCACTGTGTGAAATACGTTTATTCAAGATTTATTCAAGATTTTCATGAAAAGTCTTTCTGAGCAGGTCCTCAATGGGCATCCTTCTCCAGTATGGTGTGTCCAAAATGTGACCTAACAACATATATATGTGTAAAAGGTGATATTTGAAACTCTTTCTAAAGGCAACATCACAAGGTCATTCACGTCAACTCCACGCCACCATCGATGTCCATTCCTCTGGCTTCCAAGTTGGTTTAGCTGACCCCATCCGTCACCATCAATCACCACCACTGTGTACTAGTTACCATGTCAGAGAGAACCTTGACCGGGGCAAGGTCTTGACAAAGGACTTTACAAAGGGCAGTCGGTCTTTGTCGGAGCCCTGGCATGAAACTGCTCTCTGAGTGTTAGACGGCGGTCAGACATGTGTATCTCACACATGCCAAATAGTGCTTTAGTCAGCCACCGGTTTCAGAGCACAAACGTAGTCCTCTCAGTTTACCACTGGAGGTGCTCCTGCCACACGGCAATTGCGCAGGTAAAGAAATCTGTAAACAAATACAGTCGTGACTGTTGTTGGAACCAGTTTTGCCTTAGGTAGAAGGACCACAGTTTCCTATTATGGCCATGAAAAAATCATGACAAACAAATATATTTAAGTACTCCAGACACACTGTCGAGTAAAAAAAAAAAAACGCTTTCAGCCCAAGAGGATTGTAACCAAAAATAATCATTTTAAAATCTACCTAAAGCGAATCTGAAGAATAACACGTATCCTGCCTCTTTCATTACATCTCTGCCTGTTATCTGAGACTAAGAGCAGAAATGACCTCAGTATTGGAAGGAGTACGTCGAAAGTCTCCTGGAGTGCATGAACCCAAATACTGAAGCATTTATTTCGGTTGACCCCCTTCTAAAATAACAGTTTGCGTTTGATAAATCCTTCTGCTATTTGGAGCAGAATATAGTAGTGCTAGGTTAACTAAACAATGAAACTAAATTAACTAAATAATGAAAAACAGTAAGTGGCTTATATTAGTATTATAGGCAATGACCGAAAGTTTACCTCGCAATAAAATCCCCGAGAGGCCATAAAACTGTTTGCAAAATGTCCTGTGGGGGGTGGTGGGGGGGGGGCAGACATTTCGGCTATCATGGCATCTCAAGTAACTTCTATTGGCTAGAACTGTCAGAAGGATGAGGAGGAGACAACTTAAGCTGACAGCGTGTTCATCCGTAATAATCCCTCCTCATGTTTTGTGTCATACCTCTACTGCTGATTTTCACTCATCTTTCAGCACTTCACTTTCAGTCAGTCTAAAGTTCACTTGGGTTCTTTCTTGTGCTCTCTCTGTATCGTTGTAACTTTAACTTTGAATCATTCTAACGTTCTGATTTCCTGTCCAGAGCGTTTGTGTGTGGCAAATCTGATGAGCCCTGGCTATTTTTGGTGCGGGGGCTGCTGATCTCACCCCACCACCAGCTGTTCTGTAGCCACAGAGATGGCAAAGTTGGTGTGTGTACCCTTCCAATTTTAACCCTTATCCCTCATAGTGCTTAGATCAGAAAATAGAATAGAATAGAACTGAATAAAAATCACTGAATTGTGGAGTTCAATGTGCGTGGATTGATTTGGAACAGTGAGCAGGTCATTTTTGCTGGGACTACATTACAGCTGTACGATTTTACTGAACATATGTCAACCAACCAGAAATTTCTGCAAGCAGTTGACAGAGTGAGACAATGTATAGAGAACCCACCACCTTGTTAAAGCCACAGTTCCATGAATGAACAACTGAAGGAATGTATTTAGTTCTCCAAATGGTTTTAAATCGCATCTGTGAAGCATTACAGTTGCCAAATGCTTTCAAAAAGTGCTTTAGGGAATATTGTCGACCCCAGGCTCCATAACGACATAGCAAGCAATAAAACAATCAACCAGATATTGGACTGTAGCTTAGACTGTCAAACTTAACTGTTTTAGAGTCTAAGAAGTAATATTGTCGGAGTATTTATAATTATGACATTTGTGTGTTCATTGGTGGTTTTATTGCTCAGTATTGCACCTCTGTGCTTTGATCTTTACTGGACGGTGTCACCTCCACTGTCACAGCAGAGGAAAGTCTCCTCACACACCGAAGGCACGCGTCATTTCCTCCAGCACAGCCTCCTCACAGTCTCCTCACACACCGAAGGCA